>JAJDFF020000217.1:0-40648 GCA_021527025.2 Geoglossum cookeanum | reverse complement strand
AAACACAAAAACACCCTCCACCGCCTTGCTCAGAATACACCCCCCCCCCCCCGCGGCCCCCCCCCCCCCCCCCCCCCCTTCCTCCAGACCTGCCCTAAAACCTATGAACAGCAAATTAAAACCTTTTCCACACCTTTCCCATGCCACCATCACCGGGAGAGAAAAAGATGCATCATTTCATCAGAGTATAGGAAAAGTAGACTGAGCCCTGCAACAGTGCCACGATAGTCCATCGAATGATACCTTTAAATCCCTCCTCTTCCTGAAGTCATTGCTCTGCGAAATGAAACTGTATGTACTACCGTTTCTTGGTATTCGTGACCTCGGATGCCCATCCCTCAATTCCCTCTCCCTTGGAGCCTACGGGAATATCGAGTCCAATACCTTCCATACCTTGTGTGCCATCCAGAAATGCATGACCACTCATACCACCAGCATTTGCTCGTTTTTCGGGTGTAAGCTCGAGCATCGGGAGAAGGAAATCCGCTATCTTCTTGCTCTCTTCCGGAGAAAAGTGATACTTCTCCCGTAGGACATCGGGAAGGGCCCAATGCCGCAAGCGGTGAATATTTCGAAGTTCGCCCTTCCGATTGAAGATTTCTTGCGACCATTTACCAGACATACACAGTGACTTGGGGAAGGGGCCAAGCAACTCGATTATCTGAGCAATGTGGTCGTCGTCTTTGCCATATTTTGTGCCCGATTGAGGGTCAAACAAGTAGTCTCCAGTAATCAGCTCAAACACCTATGAAGGAGTTAGCGGAAGCTGAGAGACGTCCTACTCGTATATTATATACCATCGCTGCCATACTCCAAACGTCTGTGCTGGCACCCCACTTTGCACCTAGTATGACTTCTGGTGAACGGTACTGACGGGTTTGGATATCGTTGGTGAAGTGATGACCAACCCAACACGCATTCCCTAGATCTGCAATCTTAACGGATATGGTGTCACAGGACTGGTCCTCATCGCTCTTCTTTTCCGACTTGTTTAACGATATTCCCGAGATGTCTCGAGTTAACAAATCTCTGTCGAGGAATTAGTATATTTTTAGAGTTGGCGGAAGCTCGCACTAACGCTGTCTTTTCTCTCTGCTTATAAACAGCCTCTTCTTCTGCCTGATCCGCTAGTATTTCTTTCGACAAAGGCGAACCTCCTTTAACTAAGGTGCTATTCGTTAGTCTTTATTGATAGGACGTAATTCTGGCGTAGGGGTTGTTACCCAACTCCTCATTTAGGATCTGATTGAGGCTGCTATGTGAGGTAGACATGCTGCCTGGATATTTCAACAAGTCGTGACCACTGAAACTTGCATTCAGCGGACTTGGGAGTGGTTGACTGCCTGTGATCAGTGTCCGGCGTCTCCGCCGACCGTTTCGATTGTCCTCCTTGTCCTCCTTTTTCTTCGGTTCGTCTTTGACAAAGGTTTTGACGATTTGTTCGACATCGCCGATCTCGATAAGGACGTTTTCGGGCTTGAGGTCTGTATGGATAATGCCGCATTCCCGGTGGAGATAGTCAAGGCCCAGAAGGACCTGTTTCGTGATCTGTTTGACAAGCTGCATCGGAATGCCGCGATGGTTCCACCTCTTGATTAGTCCGAGAAGGTTTTCACCAAGTACTTCGAAAACCATGCAAACATGAAGGCCATTAGGGCCCTTATGCTCAAACGAATCTAGAAGGCTCACGCAATGCCTCCGGCCGGGGTGATTTGGATTTGCCCCCACGATCTTGTTAAGAAGCTTGATTTCGTCGATTGCAGTCTCGGTGTAATGCGCGGCAGATCTGACGACCTTCAACGCTACATGCTTTCCCGTCTCATTGTCCCGCGACAGCCATACCGTCGAAAAATGGCCCCATCCTAGCTTGCGGACAACCGTGTACTTGCCATCCTTGAACGTTTCTCCAACAGAAACTGGGTGATAGCCGCCTTTGCAATAGTCCTCAGAATCTTCTTCATCGGCAGTGTTTTCGGCAGGATCTTCGTTGCCAGAAGATGTCGAGGACGGTGAGCGACTGAGTGTTGCGCCCCCATATTGTGGTTTTTGATGCGAAAGCTTGGGTATGTCTGTACTAGCAGGGTTGCTATGCGGCATCAATGTCAGTGATGGTCGCCCCATGTGCGATGGGCAATTATCGTTCAACGTATAGATGGCGAAGTCGTAGCAAAACTCACCTGTAGTTACTCAGATTAAATGCGCCGTGAACAGCCGCACTTGTCTCCTGAGCCTGCGACTTCTCCGTCGTGATGATGGGCTTCAGATCCTGACCCTTTCGCCGCTTGTATGTCCCATTCCCGTTTGCGGCACTGGCCACCTGCTTCGGCTTGACTCCCTTAACCTCGCCGTTCATCGTAGATTACGTTGCGTAAGACTATTTCAGTGGTGGGTTGATGGCGGGATTAGGGAGGACGAGTCGTTTGAGGAACTTAGCAAATGACCAAACCCCAACCACCAGCAAGAGATACGGGGAATCGGGAATTAGTAGATCGGGGGAAAGGCGTCCAGACGAGTGTCTAGAGGGCGAGCGCGTCGCAACCTGCAAGATGCAGAGCCTCCCTTCGTCGAGGGGATCGGGACGCTGCTGCTCAGAGGTGCAGTTGCGTTGAGCTATTGCGAGATGGGCGATAGGCGCCGAGTGTCGAGTGTCGAGTGTTCCTTGACTGAAGACCACGACGGGCAAGGTGCGCCTCTGATTGGCGTGATGAAATCGATCTCGGCGGTCACAGACAAGCCGCAGCGAATCTGTCTGCACCTGGTGGCAGGCCTGAGGTGCGGCAAGAGGAAGAGCCTGGCTGATGGAAAGGCTGAAGGGAAGCGGCCTGAGGAAGGAATTGGGCGATTTGATGTCCGCGATGCTGCCCCGGCCAGCCTGGGTGCGTGAATTTCCCTATGTGGACCAACCGCGGTGGCCAAACGAGGAACTAGCCACAACAAGCAACACGGCGGCCCCGAATCCAAGCACAACGAGCGGATGCCAGAGCGGATGCCAGAGTCAATGCGGCAGATCTGTCGACAGCACACCTGGTCGGTCGCTCTACGTGCACTCACGGCATCTGGGTGTGCGTCCAGCGGGAAACGGTCCTGGTTTGGCGGAGAAAACGAGTATTGGTATGTACATGTACAAAGCACTCAGGGCCTCGCTGCTTAACTCATCCTCTTCTGGAGAGCTCTTTGTGCGCTCGAGGCCCGTCTCAGCCCGTCTCAGCCCTCCTAGCCTGGTCGGTTACTGGGCCACAGAGAGCCAGGTGTTCTCCTGGCCTGCTCGTGCGTGTCCTCTACGACCCTATGCATTGTGCACTGTCTATGACGCGTGGAGGGTCCGTGATTCCATGCCGAGTATCAGAGGGAGAAGGCAATCAACAAAACCCAAGGAACATGGTTTGGCAGAGGAGCCACTGCTGTGGCGCTGGTGATACGGAGCCCCGCCATCGGGGGTCTGGCTTATGGGCAGTAGACAGCTTCACTCTTGCCAGTGCACGGTGGCGAGAGCCTTCTCCAGAGAGGCGCTCTGTGTCTTCTCCACCGAGTAGTCATTCTCGTTTCTTCTGGGCGCTTCAAGTAACTAACGATGGTTCACTTGCGTGATATCGCCGATATAAATCCTTGTTTGTAAATCGGTGCGAAATTATAGTACACAAACTGGTGGCTAATCATACGGAAATCTCAGGCATATACAATACACCTCCGCCAACTCCCACAACGATCTATCCAATCTAAGGGAGGGGCTGGGAGCGCTACTTGGCTGCAATAGCCGCCGTCCATCTTTGTTCATCCTTCCTGTACGACTGTTAGCAAGTCCGCGACTTTGGGATTGCTGCATAGGCTATATACCTATCGAAATGAAGTAGTTGTGCAAGAACGGGAATCAGCATCTGTTGGAGCTTCTTGTCCTTCTGCTCCAAAAACTGCAAGAGGACATTCTTTAAGTAGACATAATCTATTGCATTAATCCCGGACGAAGGAGCGTCTTTCCTTTTCGCAGTCTGATCCGAATGCGATGGAGATGACTCGAGAGAAGAACGCAATGACTGTGCCTCAGATCCGTAACACTTGGTTTTCGTAGCTTGGAAGGAACGTATCTCGTCCGCCATGGCCTAGGAAGGTTGCGTTAGCACACAAAAGGGGTATATACGAGCTAGGGAGGTGGTCTCTCGTGTCTACCTTGTTTGATTTTTGGAGCTTCTCGATCCGATGCTGCATCTCCTCTGTGGCCTTTCGTAGGTCGGACTTCTGCCTGTCTAAAGATTTCACCTGCTTCTCACTCTCATCCAACGTATCGCGGAGCTCACTCATTGCCTGCTGCACATCCTTCACCACCCCAGCCGACTGGTCAGCATTTGCCTTTAGTTCATCACGGATCTTCCGCCATTCGTCCTCAGCTTTTTCCCACTCTGCCTTCTCCCCCTGCACTCTCTTAAGATTGCTTTCCGCATCTCGGGCCTTGCTCTTAAGCTCCTCGATCTCCCGTGAACGCTTCCTGCCAATCGTACCGGCCTCATCCTCCGCGCGATCCCTCTCTTCAATAGCCACTTCCATTCTCTCCCTCATCTCACGCACCTTTGCATCGGCCCTTCCCTCAACATCCGCTAGTAGCCTCCTCATAGTCTCGCCCTCCCTGCTACGCTCACTGAGCAGCCGGTGTGCGTCGGCGAGTTCTTCTTCCAAGCTTTCACAACGCCCTCGAGCCTCCTTCATCCGCACACCCATTTCAGCAGTCTGATCACGCATGCTTGCTATCAAGGTCTGAGCACTAGCGTGCTGAGCAGTCTTCAGCTGGATTTCGTCCCGTAGTCCTTCTGTATCGCGTTCTAGTTTTGTAGCCTCGCGCTCCAGATCCCTGACCTTAGATCTCGAAATATTGAGGTCTTCCTGCGCTTTGAAGAGGTCCCGAGAGAGCCTCTCTGCTCGGTCAAGTGCTTCTATCTTTTCGCTTTCAACTATTCGGAAATCTTTCTGCGCCGTCCGGGCATTGTCTTCAGCCTTGGACCTGCTATTGGTCTCCGACCGGACCTTTTCTCTAAGCCTTTCTATCTGGAGGTCCTGGTCGTAGACTTGCTTCTTGAAATCACTAACCTCCTGTCGAAGCTGGCGTTCAATGTCTTCGACCTTCTTCAGTTCGGTCAATTTACCAACCAGATCTTTTTTGGCTATAGTTAGATCTACGGCCTCCCTTCTTAACGATGCAAGCTCTAACTGAGCTTTCTGGAGCACTTCCCGAGTATCAGTTAGGTCCTTAAATCTAGATGCTGCAAGCTGTTGGGCTGCTGACAGGTCGGTTTGTAGGGCTGTTGTATTAAGCTTGAGGGTTTCAAATTCAGCACTTAAGCTCTTCAGGGCATTCTCCGATTCCATTCTTGAAGCGTCGCTAGCCCGTAAGCCTGCGACGGTATTTTCCAAAGTTTGGGCACTCTCTCTCAATGCCAGCTTTTCTCCATCTAGTTGTTTGATCTTCTCCTTGGCCTCAACATATTCTTGCCCAACGTTAATCAGGTCGTCTCTTAGACCTTCCACTTCCTCCCTTAACTCGTCCTCGGTCTTCGCTCGTGTCTGTAGTCTCTCTATTTGAGAGTCTCTATCTTTGATCAGGAGGCGTAGTGATGCAAGGTTCCCCTCCAGTACCGCAATAGACTCGGAAGGAGCTTCCAGGGGGGCTAGCCTCCTACCCGCAGTTTCTGTGAGGTCGTCCACTGTTTTGGTAGACTTTGCAGCTTCAGGTGACGAGATATCTGCTGTTTCGGCTGCGCCAGAGGTAGATTTTGCTCCCTTTTTCTTCTTCTTGTTTTTCTTTTTGGAGCTTGCTGCATTGCTATTAGCGTCTCCTCCACCTGCCCCTGTGCTTGTATTGCCGTGTCCGTTCAGATCCATCTCCGCACCTGACCTAATTTCTGGGGTTGTTGGGTCTGCCAAACTTGGTCCCTTTAGTTCTGGCATCGTGGCTTCAAGCCTTTTAATGATACTGGACTTCTCGTCGAGCTGAACTTGAAGGCTATTCCTAGTCACTTCGACCCCTTGCATTTCATCCCGTAAGTGTTTGACAATGCCGTTTAGAGTCTGAATCCGCTTTTCGGACTGGCGAGCGTCTGAGCGAAGTACTGAGGTATCGTTCTCTAAGGTGCTGATTTTTTCTTTAAGCTTCTCGTTCTCTTCTTGGTGCTCTTGGTAGCCGGTCTGCTGAGAGGGCGCCGTCTCCAGCTCCTGTTGAGTGATCCTCAGCGTCGCTTTCAGGCTTTCAGCCCTCTTCTCCAGCGCTGCACGTTGCTCTTGCCAATCCTTTTCACGCTGTTGGTTCTGGTCTCTCGAGCTATGAAGCTCTCGAGTAGCTATCTCCAAATCCTTTGCTATGCTTTCGGTAGATTCCCTTGTAACCGCTAGGTCACTCTTGAGCGTTTCCATCTCAGTTTTCAACTCGCAGATTTCTGCCTCGCGCTCTTTCAATTCCGAGTCAAGACGGGGAACTTCGCTTTCATAAGAGAAAAATTCCTCGCTTTCCTCCTTCGATTCCATAGCGTCGTTAGGGGGTTGCCTAGGAGAGAATAGAGCTTTGCTAAGGATAGACGTTGCGGGAGACTTGACAGGTGACGAAGACGGTGAGGTTGTCCCTCCGGCGGAGTCCGTTTCGTCTTTCTTGGCCGAGCCTTTATCTCCACCGTTGGGAGAAACGTCTTCCGAAACTTTAGGGGTACCAAACTCGCCGTTCGCCATAGCCTTTCGTATCCTAGCAACTTCGTCCACAGCATCTTTCGTACTCTTCTCTACGTCGGTGAGTTTCTCCTTATATGAATCCCTCTCAGCTGCCACCCTTTTGAGCTCTTCCATGACCATATCACCCCTCAGGGTGATCTGGTTCAGATATTCGACAAGGGCATTGGGGTCGCTAATTGAGGTGAGTGGGGTGTTCTCCCTAAGTGCCGTTTCAAAGGGTTCGATGGAGGTGACCCGGGCGTGGGCAATGCGGTAGGAGCGTAACAATTCTACCCACCAGTGGTTTAGTCATTCGGTCACGACTTCCTGTGTTCCTTGCCAGCGGAGGCGGTACCTTGATATCTTGATTCAAGTTTATCAAGCTTCCGTAGCTTCACTCGAACATCGGTAGGTAGCTCGCTCATGCTGCTGCCCTTCGACTCTACTTGTTTCCCCCCCGCTTCCGCGCCCGCTTCCTTGGGTAGTTGAGTCCCCTCTGCGCTATCATTATCTGCTTGGCTAGCCTTCTCCTTGGGCAAAGGAGTCGCCGCACGACTTTCAACATCGTCCTCCCCAATCACGAATTCTGGCTCGAACTCTGATGGGTCTAGGCCGCCGGCTGCGATATCTTTGTCATTTTGGTCAAGTAATCTTGACCTGCCCTGACGCTTAGACGGTGATGCCCTGCGAGAAGATGGCCGCCTAGTTCCTGAACCTGCCCGAGACGGCGAGGATGAAACTTCGTGAGCGGCCGCCTTCTGTCTTGCCTGTTCCTCAGCGATCCGAGAATCTATAGAGGCTTTGAAACGCTACCCGGTATAGATTCTTGTTAGTCCACCCACAACTTAGCTAGAGCGGAGAGACTTCATATGAGCGAACCTGAAACATTGCAGCGTTCCCAGCCTAGATTGAACGCCTAGCGTTCAATTTTCGTAGCAGGCGATCGTAGATACCCTCCGTGAAGCACACGCATCTGAGGATAAGTCTCTGTGGTCAACTCAAAGTTCGAGTCTCGAAGGCGTATCATGTCGATAATCTGTCCGGTTGGTTGTGCACGTGATCGCGGCAATTGCATCTGCAATTTGCATCAGATTCTACTCACCCTCATTCGTTTCCACGCAACACACGCGGTCTACACTCTAGCGGAATGTATTCTTGCTACTGACGATAGGCACAGCGATGGTCTTGTTGTGGCCTTGGAGAGTAAGCGTCCAGTCCGACCGGGCGGCGAGTGTTGCTGACGTTGCAGGGTGACGATACCTCTCCAGCTTCTTTTGAGCGCACTCTCTCATTGCTTTCGGCCAAGATTTCTAAGAATGGCTCACAGCTTGACTCTCTGCATCAGAGATCCCGTCGGTTGAAAGCTCTATGGACTTTATACACGATTTTTGCCTATATTCTGTACTCCATTGTCCTTACACTGGTCTTGGGATGGAAGAACTGGGGTGCCACAGAATATGGTGGAATAGTTGGCGGTCCCTTATTGTATGTCGAATTATTCACACGCCTCCCGCAATAATTTATAGCCGAAAGCTGACCAGCTTATCAACTTGGTTCCTATAGAATCTTTTTGGTACGGATGCTCCTAGCGGCATACTACAACTACCGAATATCCAACGTCACGTCCCGCCTCCAGGACCTACATAAGGAGAGGGAATCCACAATAGAGAAGCTCAAGACAGCCACGAAATATGACTCGACACAGCAACTACTCGAGAAGTACGGGAGTACACCGCACAAAGTGCCCCAGGCCTCGTCGCCCTCTAGGAACAAACAGATACCCGGTCCACATCGCCTTAGTGAGGGGCCCGATTCCCAAGGCCGGCGAAGGCTTCCTCTAGCTCCCCCTGCGACCGCAAACATACCCCGCAATTCGCCCGCACCCCGGGGGGAGTCTCTTGGCGTTGATCCACCGGGAAAAAGGAGCATTTCACAATATCAGGAATCCCCTTCTACAGCCATTCGCCCTGAAGACGCCCTCCTTGAACCAGGACCCCCTGAATTTGCACCTGACGCATTTCCCACTCCATCTCAAACCGCTGCGGGGTACCCAGATGAGCCAAGATGGTACGATCGCATACTCGACCTGCTTCTTGGCGAGGATGAGACACTTCCGAGAAACCGCCTCGCATTGGTCTGCGCACACTGCAGGCTCGTGAATGGTCAAGCGCCACCTGGGATCAAGCGGCTGGAAGATCTGGGTAAATGGAGATGCGGCGGGTGTCAGGGTTGGAACGGCATGGAGGAAGAGGCAAAAAAGATCATCGCCGAAGCGCGGGGCCAGACGAGGTCGCACGTTAGTGAAGAGAGAGCAGTGGTGCATGCTGACAGCGAGGAACCTGAAGAAGCCCAGACTAGGGCAGGCGATGCTGTTCTCGTACCTGATAAAGATAGCAATACTATCGAAGAGCAAAGAGATCTCCGAAAAGGGGATGATGTAGAGCAAAATGACGAAAGCGATGATGAGTCGAAACCACCACCACCGCCAAAGCCAAAAGGGAGACCGAAAGGCAGTGGGAAGAAGAAGGGCTAGGTTCGCTAGTATTTCAACGATTACCGAAATACCCCTTGTTTTAATGAACTCGATTCCATAGTGAAATAATAACGTGGGTGTTTTTCCATGCGCGGCTCTTAATTCTGCCACAGCAAATATAATAATAACCCCATCCTCGCAACAGAATCTCTCTCCCACACTCGCTCCAGCTTCCCCCACCCCCCCGCCCCACCCATTGGGGCGCTACTACAATAGGTCCACCAATTCATAATGGAATACGCGATCCGGAGAGCGGGCACGGGCCACCCGAAAGGTAGTAAAACCCCCAAGTCGTGGCGGGGGACATTTCAAATCCACTTTGTCATATATCTATTGCCATGGATAAGTTAATGTACACGGCCCATGGAGGGGGGGGGAGGAGCCCCTGCTAGTTCATGATTCTTCCATGACCCGTATTGAACAGGAAAAAGAAAAAAAAAGAAAAAAAAAGGGGGGTTGTAATCACAACGCCACATGCGACGTTGAAAAAAAAGGCACCGAATCTGGTCTTCGCCGAGTCGTTGAAGCCCTAGAACGCCGTTCATAGGATATGCCAAACTCCCACCTGATCTATGTTGAATAATGTAATTCGCCTGTCATAAAAGTCGGGTCTATTTGCAAGTAGCTGGTTCGATGCTCCCCCCGTCTTCCGTCTCGACGGGTGAGCAGGTGCAGAAAAGATTCAAATCACCGTATGCTGAGAGCCTATGGGTTAGCTGTCTTGCAAGGAAGGGGCTAGCGTAGGGACAGAACATACAATCGTCTAATCTTGTTACACTAGGCCAGAACTTCTTCTGCTTCAGTGATGGCAGCGGGTATGCTGCCTGTTCCCTCGAATAGGGCCTATCCCAGTTGTCTACCAAGAGGTCTTTCTGTGTATGGGGAGCATTTTTGAGGACGTTTCCCTCTCTTGGTTGCTCGCCTATCTCTATCGCTTTAATCTCCTCTCGGATCGAGATCAGAGAGTTACAGAACCTATCTAGCTCCTCCTGGTTTTCGCTCTCCGTGGGTTCAATCATCAGGGTATTGGCTACCGGCCAACTCATAGTCGGTGCGTGAAACCCGTAATCTTGGAGTCTCTTTGCGACGTCAATCGCCTCAATGCCAGCAGAGTCTTTGAATTTCCTAACATCCAGAATAAACTCATGCGCACAGCGAGATGCCGAGTTTGTATGAAGAATAGGGTAGTGTGGGGAGAGGCGCGATAGAATATAGTTGGCATTAAGCAGAGTTATTTTGGTTGAATGCGTTAGGCCACGCCCACCTAAACCTCATGTTAGTAACCGGTATTACCACAAGATATGTCATGGCCATGGTGGAACCCACTCATCATTTTGATGTATGCCCAGCTGATAGTCAGGAGACTCGCACTTCCCCATGGCGCCGCACTGATGGGAGCGATTGCTTTATCGCCGCCTGTTCTGACAAGGGGGTGTCCAGGCAGGAATGGTGCGAGATGGCTCTTGACCCCTATAGGACCCACCCCTGGGCCCCCACCACCATGGGGTATGCAAAACGTCTTATGCAGATTCAAGTGACAAACATCGACACCGATTTCACCAGGAGAGCAAAGGCCTATCTGGGCGTTCATGTTTGCACCGTCCATATATACCTGGCCTCCGTGAGAGTGGACCATGGCACAAACCTCCTTGATTTTCGGTTCAAAAACGCCGAAAGTGCTCGGGTACGTGACCATAATAGCTCCAATTTCATCGCCATATTTATCACACTTGGCCTTCAGGTCCTCCATATCCAAATTACCAGATACTGTCTCGCACTTCAGCGGGACAACTCTCATACCCGCCATCGCAGCACTAGCCGGGTTTGTCCCATGTGCCGACACAGGTATTAAGCAGATATCTCTCTTCTTGCCCGGCTGCGTCTCCAGATATTTCCGGATGATGCGGAGGCCTGCGAACTCGCCCTGTGCACCCGAATTTGGCTGTACAGAGACTGCATCAAAGCCGGTGATTTCTGCGAGGTCGCTCTCCAATTCCCTAATGAGGGTCATGTATCCCCTCACTTGATCTGTGGGCACAAATGGATGGATTGAGGAGAACTCTGGCCAAGATATCGGCAGCATCTCTGTGGTGGCGTTGAGCTTCATTGTACAAGATCCCAGAGGTATCATAGAGTGTGTTAACGAGAGATCCCGAGACTGAAGATGATGGATATATCTCAACAGCTCTGTCTCTGAATGATGAGTGTTAAATACTGGGTGGGTCAGATATGGCGACTGCCGTCGAAGCTTAGGAGGGGTGAAAGATGATGGCACTAGCTCCGCGAGCTTCAGGTCGTCAGCGATTTTGTCAATGGTGTGAGAGCTAACTTCCGCCTTTTGCTCCGAGAAGTTTCCAAATATCGACAGGATATCGCAGAGATCCTCGATATCGACAGTCTCGTCGACCGTGATGCCTACTCGATCGGCATCCACAATCCTCAAGTTGATCTCTTTATTGGCGGCTCCCCAAGCCACAACTTTCTGTGCATTTCCCTCTCCTACACCAACAACTACCGTATCAAATAATACTCGCCCATCGTCTCCCTTCCCTCTACTACCGGTCCCAAAGCCCATTCTCCTGATTCCCTCTTCTATAACCCTCGCACCCGCAATAACCCTCTCAGCAATCGCTTTCAGTCCCTGTGGTCCATGGTAAATAGCATAGAAAGCACTCATGTTTGCCAAGAGAGCTTGCGCGGTACAGATATTACTAGTCGCCTTCTCCCTTCGAATATGCTGCTCTCTTGTTTGAAGGGCCAACCGCAAGGCTCTGTCACCAAGCCTATCTTTGGACACCCCAATCACGCGGCCTGGGATTTTGCGCTTATACTTATCACTGCACGCAAAAAAAGCAGCGTGAGGTCCCCCGTATCCGAAGGGAACGCCGAAACGCTGAGAATTACCAAAAGCGATATCTGCACCAAACTCGCCGGGGGGCGTCAAAACCGTTAATGCCAAAAGGTCCGTAGCGACACAGAATGTGGAGCCTTGTTTGTGAACCACATCTACCAAACCCCTGAAGTATTCCACCCCACCCTCGGTATCTGGGTACTGCACCAAGACTCCTACCAAATCATCGCCGATCTCCCTTACAAGTCCACTTCCGTTGGCCAGAATATCCCCAACTAATATCCGAATCCCAAATCCCTCCGCTCGAGACTGTAACACAGCAGTGGTCTGTGGATGGACAAGATGGGAGACCAAGAACGTTTTATTCGCGCGGTTCTGCCTAGTGGTGGGAAGGGCACCCAGGGAGACTGTCATGGCTTCGGCAGCAGCTGTTGCTTCGTCAAGAGCGGAGGCATTGGATATCGAGAGGCCAGTCAGGTCCGAAACTAACGTCTGGAAGTTCAGCAGGGACTCGAGGCGTCCTAGAAACGTTGCCAGAGTTAACGGGCAAATCTGTTAAGCGGGGGCAGAGCTTAGAGTCTTAGAGTGGGGTGGGTGAGGTGTTCAGCAAACCTTGACTAATTTCCGGCTGGTATGGTGTGTAGCTAGTATACCATCCAGGTCCTTCCAAAATGTTTCTCTTGATCACCTCTGGTACTCTCGTCCCAGCGTACCCACAGCCAATATAGCTTCTGAAGACTTTATTCTCCTTCGCAATCTGTCGTAGTCTTGCCACCAATTGACTCTCCGTGAAGCCCGCCTGACTCAGGGTCTGGGCCACAGAGGTTGCCGATGGCCCGTTAATCTTCAGATCCCTTGACGAAAGGACATTTGCCGGCAGCACCTGGCTGATAAAATGGTCTAGCGATTCTGCCGGAGGATTGAGAGCCTTGAGCATCCTCTCTGTTGACAATGGCGACGGGCCAATGTGGCGCCTGGCAAATGTGTCCAACGGTGCGAATATTGACTGCTGGCTATGATCCCCGCTGGCCACATCTGTAGCCGAACTAGAGTAAAAGGTTCTCCGCAATGGGATACGGGACGCATAGGCTGAGCACAGTTTCTGGCGACTGGCGGCACGGAACGCCATCCTGGCCGGAAGGCGAGCAGTGACTCGCACACATACAACAAGGAGCCCGGGAGTGGCCAATGCAGACCGTAGACCGAAATGGATGGGAGGCAGGCAGGATAAGAAAAAGCGAGGAGGAACAAGGGAAGAGAGAAGGGAATAGAGGAGGGAATGGAGGAGTGAAGAGAGGAGGGAAAAGAGAAGGGAAGAGAAAAGGGAAGAGCAAATGCAAATGGGTATTGTACTTTGTGCTCCGTGCTCCGTGCTCGCTCCGTATTATATCCTGCTGGAGGCAAACCGGGGGCCGGATAAACCATGGGACGCCACAGATATTAACAGCTATTTGGGCACATCACAAGCAGCAGCCCGCATGTAACCGACGCAATGGCTAGTCACCACCGCGCAGTTCTGCACCAGTTGCAGTGCCAGCACTACTGCCCGATGCCTGCTGCCCCGGGAGACTGGTAATTCTGCAGGAACTTCGGCCACAGAAACTTTTTTGCTTTTCGAGCCGGAGCAAGAAAAAAAAAAAAAAAAAAAAAAAAGAATTGAAAGAGCCCATTGCCGCGCTCGGGATACCGGTCAACAAGTAGATAAAGAGTAGGATAATAAAGTGGACGGTGAATGGGGCGCGCTGGCCTAGCGCTGTGCGGAACCCAAACCAGCATTACGTCGGACAAGGCCCCAAACCCCTCGTGTTGTTGTCGGGTGGGGTGTATGTACTGTACATGTACTCTGTACTCTGGGGTGTATGTAACCAGGTACAGAGTACATTGCTGCTGAGCCGCGGGAGATTTCGGGAGCGCGATAAGGGCGAGAATGCAGGCACGTCCCTTCCGGCACACCGCCGCAAAACGACGGAGATACTGGTGGAGTTGACATCAGCCAGGCCGCAGCGATGGGATGCCGTCTGCACGGACAACATACTCTGCTCTGCTCTGCTCTGTGATCCGTGCTCGAACTGTGGCAGAGAACTCCAGCCTCTCGGAGCGGCTCATTACCGTTGGGGAGATAAGCGAGCACGAGTTTAACTATTGTATGTATGTATGTATGTATGTATGTGTGTGTGTGTGTGTATATATATATGTATGTATATGTACATGTACAGCCCTTCTCCCAGAAGTCTCCGGACACCTCAGGCCCGCTAAAGAAGCAAAAGTGTCTGGAGACTTCTGGCAGGTGGCTGTACAATATATACACAATAATACGGCGTCGGCGTTATGTATATACATGTATTTTGTCCTCTGGAGCAAAGGCTTCCAGAAGCTCCCCGGAAAAACCCCCTTCCCCCAAAGCGGGAAATCGCCTAGCTGCTGACTCCTTGCTGACTCCTTCATCGACTCCTTCGTGGTCTTCCACTTCTACTCTGTTCCGTAGCCCCGAACCTTTAGTTCATATCAGGTAAGACGTGCTGTCTGTCGCAATATCTGCATATTATACGTAAGACTATAGAGGCGCTCTCCATATGGAGTACAGAGTACATACGTGTAAGTACATCTATACATGCGCATCACGCGCTACTTCCGACCGGCTGGTCTCGTAAGGATCCGCGTCCACTTCCCCATCCATTGCTATCAATGGACGCTGTGGGAAGAGCAGCTGGGCCAACCACCACGAAATGCTCCGCAATCAGTCACTCCTCTGTAATTCCTCCGCCGCCTCCACCAAAATCTCAAAAGCACGTTTAACGTACTTCTCCTCTGCCTTTGGGTTCGCACTGACCACACGAATAACATAGGTCCCTCTAACAACAGCACTGGTAATAAATATCTCGGCCCGGCTGTTGACCGCTTCATAGACCTGTTTAGTCAGGAGGTTCGAGTCAATGAGAGCTTGGGAAATAGCATCGGGCGTGAAGCTGTTTGTGTAGGCCGCGCGAGCCTGGTTTGACTGGGCCGTGGCAGGCGATTTGGAGTGCGGAACCACGCTAAAAACCGTGAGGGCAAAGGCAGCGGGGGTAAGCAGCTTGAAGAGGTCCGGTCGGCTCCGGATCATGGAACAGAACAGTTCGCCGAGCCCGACCGTGCGTCTAATGTGGGTTTTCAATCCCTCTACCCCATAGGTGCGCATCACAAACCAGATTTTCAGCGCTCTAAACCTCCTCCCCAGGGGTATTTGCCAGTCCCTATAGTCGGTAACGAGACCCGAATCAGAGAACTCGTTCCGCAAATACGATGGTGTAACAGAGAGAGCATCAATTAGATGCTTACGGCGTTTGACGAAAAGGCAACTTGGAATCTGTCAGCCAGCGGGTTCCGGGTTTCGCCCGTTGAGGGGAGCCCTAGATGATGGTCGAGACATAGCTACCTAGCATCGAAGTTTGTCAAGAGCCATTTATGCATATTCATGTCAAAGCTATCGAACGTGCCCATATGCTGAGTGAGATACTGATATTCCTCACACACTAGGGCAGCGCCAGCGTATGCAGCATCTATATGTACCCATATTGAGAGGTTGTCTCGAAGGACCTCCGCAATTTCGCCAAATTTATCCACAGCGCATGTAGTAGTGGTCCCTGGAGGTCACGTCAGCCCGTTCCCTTGCGCAGCGCGATACCAAACGGGTTCTAACCTAAAGAAGCTGTGAGATAAAACGGCTCTAGCCCCTCCAGTCTGCACTGATCTATCATTTTGCGAAAATTTTTGCCCGTCAAGACGAAGTTATCCTCCAATTCCGCGGGGATAGCTCTAAACTTTGTACCCGCGATCAACGCTGCCTTCTGCGTACAGCTATGGGCCATTTCGCCCCCTAGGGCAACCAGCCGACCCCTCTTTTCATCCATGGCCTTCTCCCTTTCCGCGCCTTCCAAGTGTGCAGTGGATTCCCTCAGGTACCTATCGCGAGCAGCAACCATGACTGTAACAACAGCTTCTGACGCAGAGCCCTGAATGACCCCACCACCCTCTCCAGAAGACAGGAAGGAAGGTGGGAGATTAAGAAGGTTGGCCAGCCAGTCCAGGACGATAGTCTCCAACTCCGTGATTGCGGGCGAACACAGCCAATTGAAGGCTGCAGCCGTGAATGCGGAAGAGTAGAGCTCACCTAACATGCCAGGGTAAGTGGAGGACGCCGGGAACCATGCCATGAAGTTTGGGTGCTGCCTTGAGCAAGGTATGAGCACACGCTCTAGCTCAGATCAATCACCCAAGAGAATCGCACCAATGGGTTAGGCCTGGCATGATCTTTGCCTCAATATCCCTTTGGATGTCTCCCCATTCCTCTCCTTCTCGGGGCGGCCCATCTGGGAGTAGTTTCTTGAGATATCCCGGTTCCACCTCAGACACAACTCTACGGTCTCCGATGGTATCATAATAATGTATTACTGATTGAGCAATTCAGCAAAGTCGCGTCCGCACGGGCAGGGGAGCGGCAGTCTCCGACAGACTTTCGTCAATTGCAGCGTGGGCTGCCCTTCTAAACTGGGCTGAATCCATGGCGCGACAACGGGCAGCACCCCGAGCTAGTACTAGAGATCTGGTTTCGCCAGGTAGCGAAAAGAGCGACTTGGGAGACACAGAACGAGGATTCGATCAGAGCCATAGTGGGGCAGGCCACCAAGTTTATGTTACGGGAGTCAAAAAATAGCATCTCTGACTACACACAAAGCCCGCCAAGACAAAAGAAAGAGGCCCACAGGAGGCCAGGATTAAGTGGTTTAGTGGGTGGTTAGTGGGTGGTTTAGCGGGTGGTAAGTGGCCAGTTCTTGCTATTCTACTGCGCACGCCCGGAGCGATGAGATAAAGACCGAAAGTCCGGCCGGCCTGCACGGGTCGGGCTGATACGCAGCCCCGTTCCGCCATCCGAATGACAAAGGAGTTACGTAACAGAGTCCGGCCCATGTGCGCTGACTCAGATCGACACGGGTCCGTCGCCTCCTTCCCTTCCTGTGCCAGTGGGGTGGACCCATCCCATCATTTGTCATCAGCGTCTGACGGTAGGGGCAGAGAGACCCGTGCAAAGCGCGCCGTGCAATATACTAGATAGAGCACAGGTCCGTCCTGTTGCGCGGAGCAGACGCGGAGCAGTGGTGGTACACGGGCCGGGGATTGGTAGGTAGGTAGATAGCAGTAGACACACACACGCACACACACACACACATCCTGCTCTCTCCACACGCCGCCTGCCGATGCTGGCTGCTGCGGCTGCTGGAGCCCGCGCTGGCTGAACAAGCAACGGGGTCGAGTCTGGGGCACAGAGTGTGCTCGTGTTGTATGTATGAGTAAGAGCAGAGCAGAGCGCTGACCGGGTGCGGGCTGGGCTGGGCTGGGCTGCGTTGCGGTGCGTTGCGTTGCGTTGCTGGAAAATGCCCCATCCCATCCCATCCCAATCCATCCCAATCCATCCCAATCCCATCCCAATCCCAATCCCCCCCCTAGTCGTGCCAGTCAGTGCCAGCCAGCCCAGTCAGTGCCAGCCCAGCCAGCCCAGCGCCAACCCCAAGTGCCAGTGCCACCCACTCGCTCCCACGCGCTCTCCCTCCTCTTAAGTAGCGAGTGTCCCCCCATCTCCCGTTGCTGACTGGTTCCTTACATCACCCACCTCAACTCTGCGGCAGTTACCACGGCAGGTACATCCGCGCCCCGAACGCGCAAAATCCGCATCATCATCATCATCGTCGTCGTCGTCGCCCTCTGTCAGCAATCTTGACTCGAGACTCTAACTCTACTACTCTATACCGCGCTGCACCCTCTGCACACTGCGAGACTGAATTACACTAAAATCTCCCGCTCCACTGTCCGACCATAGAATATTCTCCGCCGCCAAATCCACTTAGAAAATCGTATTGATTCCATTTGGTGCTTCAAGCCCCCCCATAACTGCCTCCTGCAGCTCCGCTCGGAAATCTGGGTTTTTACACAGTGCTCTCCGCCCAATAGTCGCTTTGTCCGCGAGTCTTGCCGGTGGCTGCTACAGCTTGCGTCTTCCTTCTGGCCGATCGCAGACCATTTGTCTCCAGACAGGCGGTTGATGGTCGAGCGCAATCCCAGTGTGACCATCCTCCGGCGATTATGCAGCCAGCACTCGCACCGGCTCCTCACCCAATGCAGAACACAGCACAGGTAAGCCGATGCATCAACACCGTGTGATTGCAGAGCCGCCCAGGGCTGACGGACTCTCTTCCGCTAGGAAAATGCTGCAGAACAAAGTTCGTCATATCCACAAGCGCAGGCCCCGTCAAAAACACAGGAGCTATACGCTGGACGGTTCAGCGCTGACCTGGGTTGGATCGCAGGTTTAAGAGAACACCTGCTCGCTCAGGTGCAATCGCCACAATCGTCCGCGCCCCCCAACATCGAGAACATGCGGCCATCGAGCTCTGCGAGCCCACACGACCAAAACATCGACCCTGCCATCGCTGGCACGGGCCTGACCCTAAGCGGCACAAGTGCAGAGAGTGGCGGCGATGACAACAACGGGTATGGCTCAACCAAGAAGGGTGGAAAGCGCGAGTTATCAACTTCAAAGCGTGCTGCCCAGAACAGAGCTGCTCAGGTACGTTCTGAATAGCAGTGTTACTTGTTTCTGGCTTTTTGCGTCTGGTGATGTGCGTTGAGGCGACGTCGTTATGCGGTGATACAGACAAGTGAAGGTCCCAGATTCCAAACCTTTGTTTCATTTTCGCGAGGTTCACAGTCAGCAACGCTTTGACATGAGGAGAACGACTGCTTACGTAAACCGGTTGGCATAGCGCGCATTCCGCCAGAGGAAGGAAGGCCATATCAAAAAGCTGGAGGAGCAAGTGAGGGATCTACATGCACTGGAGGAGAACTACAAGGCCATCCAAGCGGAAAACTACCAGCTCCGCGACTACATCATCAACCTTCAGTCCCGCCTTATTGAAACCCAAGGCGAGCTCCCCCCGCCACCGCTCAACATTGACCTGAATCAGCCCAGACACGATACGCTACAGCACCATGGCCCAGCCCCCACTGCACCAATGGGAGCGTCGGCCGTGAGCCAGTTACAAGCCTCTGCAGCACAAGCAGTAGCGGATCTTGGGAACGGGAAGCATCACCACGAAGAAGCTGCGTACCTAACCGGCGAGGTGTACCCATCAAAGAGACTAAAGAATGGGGAGAGTGTGGGAATTGCACCAGGGGTGGAGCCCGGAACGAAATTAGAAACGAATAGCAATGGCATTTAACGGAAGTTGGCTTACGTTTGCGTAATGGTTTTTATGAGAATGTATTTTTCTTGCGTCTGGAGTTTTTTGACTTGTCATGGGGAGATTCGGCTCCAAGGTGTCGTTCATGGACACCCCGTCCCCAGGTTAAAAAAAAAAAAACACACACACACACACACACACACACACAGAAGCCGGTCGAAATATTTTTTTTTTTTCGTTGAATTTACATGCATCCCTGGGGTGGGTTTACGTTTTTTTTTTTTCCTTTTTTTTTTTGCTCACCAAGTGCTTTTAAGATAGACTAAAGTCGTTGTTTCCTTGGACATCTCTACTTGGGTGGAGCCCCCGAGTGCAGAGCAGCTTTCCCCCCCCCCCTCCCCCCTCCCCCCTGGCAGCCAGTTGTGTACAACGACCCACCCCGAATGATGCCAGGATTTATGTACTACTGCTGCTGCTGCTGCTGCTGCACCCGGTCTTGTAACGAAGACGCTCAAGACCGAAAACGTCTTCTTATTTCTTTCGTCGCCAGGAGCACGGCAATAGTTATGTGGTCAGGATCTGTATATTAGGTATATCCGACTCGAGTTCGGCATGGTTCCCTACTGTATACCAATATCGACAACATGAGGGCGCAATTTCTGTTATGAGCATCTTCAGTTTACAGGGGACAAGACATAAAATCATCAGAACCATGAGACTCCGCCCGATCGATACGATTGTCTTGGTTTCCATTCGCTAAAAGCGCTATGGAACTCAACCCAGTGCTTTATGGCCAACATACTTCGATTACATCCGAAGATAAGGCTGAGGACAAAATAAAAATAAAAATAAAAAAAACAATCCGGTGATGCACTGTGAGCATCATTGGTAGGCGTTCCCGAGGTTACTCTCCTAGTCGACAGGTTAGCTATTGAAAACCCACATAGTCAAAGCAATTGACCTTCAAGTATTCTCCACCCTTTTCCAGATATTCCTCCCGCGTAACAGCTGCCGCTTTCCACTCTGGCCCGCATGACCACTTCGCAGCTCCTCTCCACGCATCCATAATGGGATCCTTGGCTGGTCGAACAGCCAAGGGGCTCTCCGCGGGCAAAACAGCACGCAGCTCATCCCGAAGCCTCTCCTCAAATCCTTTAAACATAGTATTCCCGCCCGTCAAAAATACATCTCTCAGAATTTCAAACCGATGGTCGGCATTGGATATCCTCTGGAGGACGATGTCGGAAGCCACTTCCACGATGCCTGCTTGGTCAAGACCAGCGATTGACGGTTGGAACACAACCTCCGGGACGCGAATCCTCTCAACATTGAGATGGATCTGATGAGTTTCCCTCTGGCTTTCGGGGTCAAATGGCCATGGGCCCCGTAGGAAAGCATGCATTAGGCTTTTTGTCCAGTCAGATTGAGCATCGAGAGTATGTTGCTCCGTAAAGTTTGGATCGTATTGCAACAGCTGAGCTTCCAGGTTCTTGACACTGGTGTTGATGTCCTCCTCCTCGTCATCTTCGCTCTGGTTGCCTACTGTGATGCTTCGATACACCCCCCAGTCATCGTCATTTGCACCAAACGTATCCTCGTCACCACCACGCCTTCGCTTCTTTGAATTCGGTGTGTCCGAAGCAAGATTCGCTATACTCTTCATTCGCATTTGACTGGCTAGTGATTTGCGGTTACTAAGGTCAGCCTTGAGTCGCTGGCGGTCTTTAATCTTTTGTAGGAGGGCCTATGCACCATCCGGTAAGCAAAGGGTCCGAATGGCTGAGGTGGGGAACAGAGGAAATGGCACTGGGATAACAGCAACGTAGCCATTACCCAGAAAATACTCTTCGTAGCCAGCCAACGTACCTCTCGGGCAGCCCTGCGTTCTTGAAGCCATCCTTCCAGGTCATTCTCTCGTCTTTCTTGATCCAACCTCTCTTCTTCTGCCAGCCTCGCTTTCTCCTTTTCCTTTTCAGCCTTCGCCCTCGCTCGAGCATCATGGTTAGATTTCATCAATTTTTGGTGTCGCTTTTGCTTCAGGCCTGCTTCATCCAACTCCTCGTCCGGTATATCAAGAAGAGGGAATGCTGGTTGATCCTCCTCCTCGTCAATTTCAGGTCCTCCTACGTCTTTGGTCCTCGCCTTACGTATTGACTTATCAAGCTCCCGAACGGTCCTTTCAAGTTGCGCCTCATCTTTGAAATCATTGGACTCCAGAAGCCTTTTAAACTCTTTTTTGCTTTCCGTGTTCGCCTTCTGTTGAAGCTCTTTATAATACTCAAGTTCTTGCTCTTTTTTAATAAGCTTCATGGGGGAATTAGCTATGATTCTCTACAATCTAGAGTTTGAGAATAGCGGAGTATACCTTCTCAAGTCGCATTTTCGCAGCCTGCTCTTGAAGTCTCCTGCCACTCTCTTTTCTCTTCTCTGCTATCTTCGCAAGCTCTTCTTCGCTCTTCTGGATGATAACCTGTTCCGTGTATGGAAATTGAACCACATGGTCCCTTTCCTCAAGTCCCGACCAGTCGAGAAACTCGCCTAACTCCTGAATGTAGTCATTTGAGACGTAGCAATGCTCCCGGACCATACTCTCAGCCTGAAGGCTGGTGAGCTTTCCAGGGAAATTTGGATATTTGAGCTGAAGAAGCTTAAGTAGGTATTCAGCGCTCTGGGAGCGGCCCCAGTTGAGGCGAGTTGCATGTGAAAGCATAGCCTTTGAATTTACTACTGGGATGAGGTGGGTAGAGCTGTGCGAAGAAGATACCACGAGGCCAGTTTTACCGCCATTGTACCTGTACGAAAAGAGCGAATCGATGCCGTAGGCAAGCGATGGTGCAGAGTAGCATTCAAATATAATTTCAGTCATAGCTTCGGGGTTATGAAAAGTTAGCAGCGCTGGGCTTTTAAAAAGATATTCTTTTTCAAATCCGGGGGGTATGGTAGAACGACTGACTCTTTCTTGAATATCCCAAATTTGCCACAGGTTCAGTCATGACGATTGGCCTCCCAACACCCCCATCTTTCCCATCGACACCAAACTTCAGAAATATATAATCTAGCATGCCTTCCATTACATCCCAATTACTTACTATCCCACTACCAGCCTCAAACGCATTTCTTGATTGCTGCCGAGCATTTTGATCCGCAAAGACATCAGAACCAACAAACGTGTAGGTTTTAGAGAGTTTTCTGTCCCTGTAACGCGACATGATCGGGGGAAAGGACAGGCGGGGGGATTTGTCAAAAGACCATCCGGCTCTAGTGGAGGAAGATCCTGGGGGGAGGGAATTTAGCAGATTTTCATCTTTGACGGAGAGAGACTATCAACGGCGGGACAGGGAAGTCGCGAGGGCAAACCCCAGAAGGTCATGGTTTACCATTATCAATGACAATAGCACTTCCCTGGAGGCCACCGCGGGAGGAAAGCTGATATCCATCCGGCTCAGTTGGTCGGAAGCTGTCAAACGGAGGCTCAGGCACACTCCACACACGGGGTGGTGGTTTCGGAGATTGCTGCCTTGACGGCATCGATGAAGGGAGAGTTGATTGAGGCATCTCGAACAATTCAGCTTGATGCAGTCACGTCATAGCGTTGTCCCGCAAATGCGGATCGAAAAGAACAGAATTGTGTATTACGGTAACAATATGAACGTGCTATTCAATCGCTTGCGCTTCTCGCGCTTAGTAAAGTGCCATCGCCCCCTTCTGGACTTGTACAATACTGATTCAAGTTCTTAGCACGCAAATCACCGAATCACCCACCCAAAACCCCCCTATGATGGGTCCTTTAGGCTGTCGGTAGCTAACAACAATCGTAGACAGTCAGCCAATTCATGGGGAACCGAACACTCACTACTAACCTTCAAGGTGAAACAGCACATTCGATTGGTAGTTCCGGAACATCTGTGCAACAAGTTCCACGTCGACATTATGGATATTTATTTCCTATAAGCCTTTAGAAAATGAGCCGTCTGATCTCTAGTCACCTGGACCGACCTGGAGATTTTTGTTCAGCATCATGACTGCTTCATTCAATTTCTCCTGTACCCATCATTAGAACTCTCCGAGACGTACATAACACGCTCTCCGACCTACCACATTCGTGATGATGCGCGACAATAGCAAGTTCTGCTGATGCTCATGCGGACTCTCCTGCCTACCCAGTTAGCGGAATACATTCATTGCTCATGGCTTTGGGGCCATTGTCATCGCTAGCCGCACCATCGATCTAGAGCTATAAACAATGCCAAAGGAAGCCGGGCAGGGCACTCGCGTTAGATGTTAGAAATAATAACGGTGAAGACGTGTCGCGGGAAGGCTGTCGCACATACGCCGCTTTAGCCGTGGTGGGTGCGCGTTGCGTGTGGAGAACCAGAAAGCCATATCAGCACCAATGTTCCTGCTATCCAAGATCCCCGGTTTTACGCCGCCCCAGCAATTGCAAGAAGAGAAAACACTTGTTGAAGAAACCACCCCCTACCTGCTCCATAGCTCTGTTCCAAACCTCTTTTGAGCCACCCGAACACAACCAGCGCGAAGTGGACAAAAACCAGCTGCCAGACTCAAATCTTCCTTGTGGAAGCCAACCGCGCTCACCATGGCACCAACTGCCAGCTCGGACGATCCTCATCTTCAGCTCCTTGACAAACTCGATATCACCCCCTTACCAAGGACGTTCCGCAACCCGGCCTGGAAGCCGCCCCAGCGACGGAATAAGAACATCAAACAGATTCTATCAGATGCCTCTCGCAAAGAGGCTTCACTCCTTGCGACTCAAAATAACAGTGGCTCGTCGACCCCTTTACCTCACGGCTCCAGCAATGCTTCAACTACAGGCAATAGTGCGTCTGCACAATCTAATATAGCCCAAGCGGCACAGAATCTCCGAACGCTCGTCTTAGACCGAAATGGCCACAATGTCTTTGCCGCTGGACCTGTAGCTACATACACGAACATCGAATCACCACCGTCATTACACCCAGCGCACCAAAAACACTACTGTGATATCACAGGACTACCGGCACCCTACACTGACCCGAAGACGAGATTGAGATATCACAACACCGAGGTGTTTGCGGTCGTGAGAGGTTTGCCACAGAATGTGGCCGAGCAGTACCTTGAAGCCCGGGGAGCACACGTAGTTTTGAAGTAGAAACCGCTACATCGAGCCGGGCGGCCACCACGCCCATGGGCGCAAAAGAGATTGTGAGTTAGTCGACGTGGCGTGCTGAAAACAGGAGTTAATTGAGACCTTAGATTCCCTCTATCCATAGGAACGCACAAAGCGGTCCCTAGACACAAATCCGGTGTCACCATGAAATTACTTGTTACCAAGATTAGGTTGAATTTTCTCCTAATTTCAATTAGATATCTTCTAAAACCATTTCCCAAATCAAATTGTAAGGCCCGCAAAGTCAAGCCTTATCTATACGCCTCCATCTCTCGAAAAAGGCCCAAGAAAACGCTCCGGCTTAATTGTGACCTCGAAACGTTTCTCAATCTCTGCCCGTAGAATTATACCGATAATCCCATGTAATCAAACATGATCGGGACTCAGTTGCAGCAACGCATTGTAACCGCCTTCAGGGCCTTGATCCCATCCATAGATGGTATAAAAAGTGTTGGAAGGATATGCAACTGGGATAAAAAGAAAATACCCTCTCGACAAGCTTCAGAAGTCACCTGTCCCAGCAACAATACCCCACGGGAATAACACACATAACTAGGGCACATCTTTCCAAGGAAGAGGTATATGTTATCCGTTTTATTAAAACTCAAGCCTATCCAGGCGGCCGGGCGGATTCCTAGATGCCCCGATGATAGGATACCGCCAGCCACAGACAACGACGACGCACACTCCCGCCCTATCCTACGCCTAGCAGACACCGGCTATGAAGCAACTGATAGCCCATGTCAGGCCAGGCGCCATCATGCACGTAGCCGGCGCGCAGAGCGAGGATCAGTGTAACGCCATTACCCAGGGCAAAGTAGACGGAAACAAGCGAGTGGCACGGAAGACGCAGAGGAAACCTCAATGGTTCAGTAGACATGGCCGCTTCCAGGATGCTATGGTGCGAGCGGGTGCAGATGGCGATATGTGAACGGTATCGGGGCTGGTGGGTAGTCTGCTCGGGGTGGTCTACATGCTGTGGAGGGCAGATTCTGAGTCCGAGCGACTAGCTAGAATACTTGGCGCGGGTAGCTTACTTACCTCGCTGCTGCTCGTTTTTCCGTGGGATAGGCATCACGTCCGAGAGCATTGAGCATACTACTCGCCGGCACCGATACTCTCCACAGCACTTACCCGCGCTAATGAAAGGCTGGGTTCAACCGCGAGACGTAGGGAAGGGAAGCAAGAACAAACAACATATCCACCCATGTGACACTAACCATATCATCGGGGTAAGGCGAATGCGCGGACCCTTGGTATAAGCTTCTAGCACCGCGATTATCAGTCGATCGGTTTGCTCTTGAGTGCTGCCACCAATGGGAGTCATGTCGACGGAGTTGGCAACCCGGTTTCTCGCAACATTCTTGAAGCCATGTTTGATTGCTGGGATTGAGTATGCGTGCTTCCTTTATGAGAGAACAAGCACGTTTCAAATATTTGATGGCTCGACAGTCTTAATGTTGGCGGGGGTCTTCAACGCTGAAAGGCTCGGGCAACGGCATAAGGTCTGTGGCATCCGACATTCGAATTTCAGCCATGGCTTTCGAAATAAAGCGCAGCGTGGCATATATCTGCCCGTCCCCAGCCGCCTATAGTGATCCTGCTGTTAGTTATTTCTACATGTCTTACACACAATCTTCCGAGCGTTCATCTGAGAGTCATACGGGGGGATACATCGACACCCCAGCGTTCTATGATAGCTTATCAAAGATCTGGTTGACCAAATACGCGTTGAGAGAGCTAGACCGAAGAAACGCCGAACCTCCTCTACATTCATCATATCGACGAGCTCACCAGCCGGCCACTCGAAACTTTCTCGCCGAAGTGAAGAAACGTCGCAAACCCGCCCAATCTGTCGGCGATTTCCTCCACAACTGTACTCCAAAGATTTTGAAGGACTTGAAGTCGTTTTCTAGACAAGGTGGTCCAGATATGTCGGATATTAGGGGCGTATGTATAATGAGATACCGAACGTCTAGGTGCGAGAGCTGACCATACTATTTAGCACCCAGAACCGTCCGGTTCGCCCGAAGACGCGATGAGATCGGAGTATTCAGGTCGTCATTCCCCAGTTCGAGAACGGAGTCTTTCGCCCAGGACCGAAATAGCAAGCGTGATAGGCTTAAATCGTTTAAGTCGTCATTCCCGAGTTCGAGAACGGGGTCTCTCGTCCGGGACCGAAACCGCAAGCATAATGAACTTGAATCGTTTAAGTCGTCCTTCCCGAGTTCAAAAACGGGGCTTCTTGCCCAGGACCGGGACCACAAGCGCGGTAACTGCCAAGAGTGCACCGGCAGATACCAATTACTATCAGAAACTCGTAGACGGTGGCATCTATCCTTATGGATATAGGTTCCCGGGTGATAGGCTACTGCCATTACCCCCTGGATGGGAAGAGATCAGACAACGACTTGCGCGGCCTCAGCCATCCCTTAGATTTTCGGAAGAGAGATACCGAGAATTCCTGCTAGCAAATGCACGAGCGTCCAATGAGGAGACAGTTAAAGACTCTGTTTTACCCGATTTGCTGAAAGACATGGGAGCTTTTAGTGAAGCTCAAAGAGGCATTCTATTCACCAATATCGACCCTATAGCGGATGGTATTTCGCAGGCCAAGCCAGATTACTACTACGGCGCAGAGCCTGAGCTGATCCACCCAGACGTCCGCAACAACAAGCAGCTCAGTAAGCATATCATCCCTTCGAAACATACTCAGCTTCCCCTCGTGCCAAACTTCTTCTTGGAAGCAAAGGGGCCGGATGGGCCATATTCGGGGGCCCTACGGAAGGCTTGCCATTACGGCGCGCTAGGCGCGAGAGCCATGCATAGCCTTGAGACATATGGGCAAGATCAGCCGATTTACAACAACAGCTCTCGTACTATTTCGTCAACCTACCACTGCGGCCTGCTCGAGATGTATGGCCACTCTGTTGCTCAGCCGAACGGCCCTGGGACAAGGCCTGAGTATTACATGCATCGGCTGGATGGTTGGGCCATGACTGGCGGCCGAGATAACTTCCAGCAAGGAGCCATTGCATTCAAAAACGCCATGGACATGGCAAGAGAATACAGGGACGCTGCAGTTGCACGAGCAAACGAGATACAGGCGAATAACGATCGTGAGGAGAATATTGAAGATGAAGAGGTGGTGGGCTTGTGAGATTATAGGGGGCTTTCGAGATTTGAGGGGGTGGTTTGGATGTTTTCTTATTCTGTAGTCCTCCACTAATTTTTATTTTTATTTTTTTCAACGGGGTAGTACGTGATCGTCTTTTCGTCTCAATCAATTAGATAGCTCCGGACAGTATAGAATAGATAATCTCTCCTCCAAACCTAACAACTCCATGACCCCATCGGTATGCTCTCAATCGATATCGAGAGCGGGCATTGATGAGCTATTCACCGCGGTTTGCCCACACACTTGAAGTTGATTGCGAGTCAGGATGGCCTCTGCTGGGTTCGCTAAGGGTAATTTTTGACCTTATAATTTGTTGAGCCGCAGTCTTGACGAGCTGCTTTCTTCCAACTACCTTTCACTCAACTTTTGTTACTCTACATAATCAGCTCATGTCAAGCAGGCACCTCGTTCACGGAGTTGTCCTCTAATCAGCTCGCATGTCAAAGGACCCGTTCTCTATCACGATATGCTCTAGAGAAAGCCCACCCGGGCCCTAGCCACTATCGAGACGTCCAAAAGGTTTCCCGTCCCCCCATTGATAAATCCACTACTTCTGATTCGCGGCGAGAGTAGCATGCTCTTCTAATAACTTGGAGATTTCTGGCTTTCCATTCTCCCTCGCAATCACTAACGCCGTCTTGCGGTATGGGCTTTTGGGCTCCAGATTCACGTTAGCTTTAAGGAGCATCTGCACCACATCTATTAGTCCATTCTGGCATGCAAGCATCAAGGGTGTCCACCCAAGGCCGACTGCCCTGTCATCCGCCTCTCCTATCTCACCCTTCGTTCCATCAGAGGACGAGCTAGGTTCCTTCCTCTCTATGGTGTCTTTCGTTAGGGACGCCCATGCTGGCTCCGGGGCGCAACCTGCATTTAGAAGAGTTTGAGCTATACTTGTATGACCTCCGGCCGCTGCAAGTAGGATCGCAGTTTCGTCGTGCAGCGATGAGACATCCATGTTGGCGCCCGCTTCGAGAAGTATATCTATCGCCGTTTCATCTCCTTTGTATGCTGCGTGCATTAACGGAGTCCAGTCGTGCGATGATTTCGTGTCTGTGTCGGCTCCGCTTCGAAGCAGTTTTCGCATGATGGAGATCTGGCCTTGGAATGTAGCTTCGGCAAGTGCTGTCCATCGATCAGGTGATACGTGGTTGACGTCAGCTCCACAGGAGAGTAAGAAATCGACCGTCCTCTCATCTTTGTTTCTGACTACGAGCATTAAGGTTGTCCAACCCTTGGCAGTAGTGGCATTGATGTTGGCGCCCGAACTAAGTAATATCCGTATGACGTTGTGATGGCCTTTCGAAGCAGCAAGTGTTAATGCAGTCTCTCCACCCTCCGATAATGCTTCAATATCGGTGCCTTTATCAATGAGCAATTTGGCTGTAGTAATATCCCCTTCCGTTGCTGCAACCATGAGGGGAGTCAAATCCGGTGTATTGACGACAATGTTCTTAATTCTTTGTGACCTGGACACTCCTTTCGCGTCTCGCTGGGCAGTACGGTTGTTCCGAGACCTCAGTTGTCGATAAACACCGGAATTCTCAATATTTGCGTTACGCTTTATCAAGATCTCCGAAATCCTCGAATATCCTGCCTCGGCGGCGCGGTCTAAAGCTGTGCGCCCATCGCCAGATATGGCGTCAACATCAGCTCTATTTGCGATCAGAATTTCAGCCACTTCTCCATGTCCTTGCGATACAGAAAGCATGAGAGCGGTCTCTCCAGTAGATGATTTCGCGTTGATGTAGGCTTGAATTTCTTTGGGAGCTTTAAGACCAGCATACTTAGCGAGTGCCAGTTGCACCATTTTGACATCTCCAACCTCTGCCGCATAATGGAGAGGAGTCCTGGAACATGGGTCCAGATGGAGAAGAAGTCCTGGTTGTTTCTCGAGTAGAGATGCAAAACCCGAGAAGTCACCCATCCGGATGTGGTTAGTCAGACTCTTGGTGTCTTGATCTTGAAGCTTAGCGGCATGCTCAATATTCAGCTGTTGATCAGGTGGCATGCGATTCTCTACATTAGTCGTGTTATGCTCCTATTCAGGGGTTAATTCATGACATCTGCGTATTTACAAGGGAAAGACCGACATTGATGCAATGTCTGAACCAATTCCATCCCATCTTTGTTGTTCTAAGGATCCTCCAGCCTCGGCACGCATCGCAGTATCCCTCCCACACTCCAGGCTTGCCTTCAACTCGCCTGATGCTAGATGGCCGGGCCAGGGGGATACCAGTAGAGATAATGCCGTGCCTGTATGTAAGGTCGTTTTCATATGAAGAGTCGTCCATCTTATGCCATGTACCTGGCTCGCAACGGCCGCAAAACCCTTCCTTATCCTTCCCGTATCCGCGAACCCACCCAGGGGTAAACAGATCGCCACCAAACATAGAATCTTCGCGCCTTGGAATCCAGTCAATATCGTCCGCTTCAAAATCTTCCTTTGGAGGGGTAAAGTTCATTGGGGGCAGCCAACCCATTGCTAACTCTGGCGCCGCAGTGAGCTCTGCGAGGACCTCATCTGATTCTGAAGTAATTTCTTCTATCTGACTCTCTAATCCAGCTTCTGGATGCATTGTAGATCCGTCAGCCGTAGACTTTCCTTTCTCAGGAGGCGTGTTGGGTATGAGACCGGGATGGGTTTCTTCAGCTCCAGAGTCATCAGAGCTTACTGCCTTTTCCGGCGGCACAGCGTCGCTATCGTTCGGCGCCATGGGGTGTGCGGCATCGTCGAGCAGCTCCGCTACCTCATTTCTTGGTAGCACGAATAGTGCTAGCTGTTCGAGGTGGCGTCCGAGATGACTTCTGAAACTTTGAGGTTTTACGGTGATTGGCTCAGAGGTTGTGGAACCCGCACCGCCAATAATCATTCTTTGACGCAGTACCGCATCGTAGTCGCAAAGTGGACATGCCGATGCTAGAATGCGCTGAACTGGTCTCGCTGCTCGCGCCATCAGCGCAGAAAGCTGGCTCTCTAGGAAAGTGCCCGAATGTTGTTGTTTCATGTGTTGCTCAAATTCTTGTTTAGAGGCTGATGTCTTCTCGCAAATGCTACATACCCACTCCTGGCGATGAACTTCTAGTTCGTGATTGAACCATTGATGGCGAGACTCGAAGAGAGGATGGCTACAATTCTCTTGGGTGCATACGTAGGACGCTAGATCAGAGTGAACATGTTTCCTACACGATTCGAGTCAATTGGTTGTCGTAAAGGAAGATCCAGCATACTCTGGTGATGCACTTACGTCCACGAGTTCCCACTCGTAATCGTTAATATTGTGAAACAATAAGGGCATTCAAATGGGTTCTCGTCCGCTGACTCGGGGGGTGGCTGAGGCACAAGAGTGGTCCCTGCAGAATCCCCAAGTCTAGATTCCGAGTACGAAGTCTCCGTGAAAGCCGCCTCGGAACCCTCTTCTACGTTGAGTTCCACATGTGATGGGTTATAAAAGGTTGAGGCGACTGTGGAACTTAGGCCCGTAGTCGAGCTTCTTAGACCTCTACTCGGAGTAGAAGAACTCATATCCTCGTCACCTTTCTCTCGGCGATATGCTACTGATCCGGAAGTCGAGGTAAGGCATTGCGATCCACTTTGTGTTTCAATCGGCGGACTTATTTCCGCTGCCAGCTTCTCACGGTGACGTTTTCTATAGAGCAACCATTGCCGCCGCTGGGCATTAGCTTTCCCGAGGCGTTCTATCAGTGCTATATCCTGGGAAGCAAAGGGAAATCTATCCCGAACGTGTAGGATATCAAATTGCGTCTCACACTTCTTCTCAGCTGAAGACCTTGCAAATTTGTTTCCTCTGGCAGATTTTCGAATGAACATTGACAACTTGAAAAGACTAGTGATGGCCTCGACAACAGAAAGGTAAAGTTGGTTCGACTCCGCTACGCGCTCTGGTGTTGCGTTGGGTTGTGTGTCATCGTCCTCCACATCTCCTTCGTCCGGGGTGCCCTCGTCCTCAATGTCTTCATCGTCGCTGAAGTCTTCGTCATCGAAGACCTCAATAGGCAAAGAGACATCTGTTGAATACCATGTCTGCTGCTTTCGCACCCCAGAGACGATGTCCCACACTATGGGGATAACATTGCATCAGTGATCATGCTCATTTTCTCGACGCTGGTACTCACACTCCGACAGGGCAAACAGCAACTGTCTGAGAAGTCTCAGAACCTCGAGTCGTATGTCAGCATGGCCAAGGCGGTAATCGAGTGAGGATCTGCCACGCTGAAGGGCACCAATGTTTCCTATCCAGACATTAAATCGGCTCAATGCGTCTGTGAGGGCCTCGTCAGATAAGTCGCGGCGGGGGTCATCTTCATCTGAGGGCGGTTGTATTGAGTTTAATCTGCGACAGAGGGGTTTGAACAGCTCCAAGCAGCACGATACCTCATCTGCAATAGTTGGGCCGCTGAGCGTATCCATCAAGATGAGGAGTAGAAGCGGGAAGTGGGGGATGTGACGGTCGCGACATTCCTCTCTGGAGATTCTGGTGGAGCAAATGACGGTTTCGATCGTCGATTTCCGACCCTGAAGCTCATCCTACCAACCACAGCGCTTTATTTTACGTAATCAAGCGCGCGCATAAGCAGTTCTACCGCAAACAACGCTGTACCACGGAGACGCGCGGGGAAATAAATGCCTCCACCTTCATCCCCATGCCTATCTCCACATTTCCCGGCAGACAGCAGGCCTGGCCATAACCCACAATCGCCCGGTCGTTAGGTTTTCCTTGACGGACTATCACAGCCCTGTGACCGCTCGATGCGGCCAAGGCTGTGTTTCGGGCCAGAAGATGCTCACAGGTATTGAGTTGGCAGGCCTTATTCTTGCCATATTTCCGGTCGTGATCAAGGCCGTAGAACACTACGAGGAGGGATTCCAACAGATTGGAGAGTGGGTTCGATTTAGGGGCGAGTTTGCAACATTTTTGAATACCCTGAATAGGCAGAAAATCTTCTTTCGTCAAAACATCGAAGAGCTGCTATCACCTATTGTCGCCTCCGAATATGAAATGTCACAATTGCTCGACAACCCTAAAGGGGATGCTTGGATGGATGAGGGGTTGGAAGAAAACTTGAGGAAGAGGCTGCCCGGTAAACACGAATATGAGTGCTACATATCGACCGTCTCCGCCGTGCTGGAGCTTCTCGAAGAGCTTAAGCAAAAGCTGAAAATAGTAGATGGTCAGGTAAGATATAGCGAATCCACTTCCTCATCGCCACCCAGTCTCAAGCTATATGCTAAGACATACTGTCAAGCCCCACTGGATAGAGACTGCTTCGAGCAGAAAGATAAAATGGAGATACGAATTCAGGCGCATTACCTATACCTTCGGTACAAGGCGACGAGATAAGCTCATGAACCAGCTCGAGAAGCACAACCAAAGTATTCAAACATTACTCGGAAACAGCGAGAGGCTTGATCCAATGCGGAGAAAGAGAAAGTCGCCTATACCCAAGTATTTTCAACTGATCCGCAGCCAAGCGTCCAGCCTTCATACAGCTCTAACTCGCGCATGGCATTGCGACTGCTCGCCAGCCCATGCAGCAAAGTTCCTTCTCGAAAAACGAGTAAAGTTCGATAAAATGGGCGTCCCTGAGATCCAGCATTCTTCGTCCATCAAGTTCAAAGTCTTCTTTTACCCTGAGCCGTGGTCGTGGCCAAGTTCAGTTGCTCCTGTTCAGACGGAAGCTCAGTGGTGCGCAACTGAGATTGCCATGTTGGAATCCAACCCAGACCCTAGACGAGAGTTCCCGCGGGGCGCAGACTCCGATGCCCGGAAAGTCTCTTTCTTCAGTGGCGGTCCAAAGTCCGCAACGCCTTCCATGCTTAGTGATGCATTGGAGATAACCAACCTCTGCGACGTACTAAAACAGGGCCCGGGAACTCAGAAATCTCTCGGATACTTAAGGGACGGTCCGGACCGATTACATGCCGTTGATTTAGCAGCCAATCCCCAATTACTACTATCTTCGGATATGCACAGAGTTCTTAACCTGGAATCGCTCTTGGTCGGGAGTACCGACGTGATTAACAAAAGCGAAAAGGACGCGATCGTGCTCCCTCGCCGAACAAGGCTGTCAATTGCAGTCATTCTGGCAAATTCCCTCCTCCAGCTGCACACAGGGCCTTGGCTTCCCGAAACGTGGGGCAAGAGAGATATTTTTTTTTTCCAGAGCCGTGACGGCACAATTCATGCCAGACACCCCTTTCTACTTTCCAATTTCAGGTCCAACAGTAATTACACATCTAGCCCAGAGCACGACCTTCCTAAGCCCAGTCGTGGAAGACCCCTCTCTTACAGCTGCAGCTCGTCTCTTCTCTCTCTCGGGATCGTTATTTTAGAACTTTGGTTCAACCAGACGATTGAATCCCGGCCTTTTCGCAGCGCCTTCCTGGGCCCCGATGGCAAAGAAAACGAGTACACTGATTTCAACACGGCACAGAAATGGCAGGAGCAGACATTGGAGGAAGCAGGGCTGGATCTGCACAATCTAACAAGAAGATGTATCTATTGTGCTTTTGGGCCTGTCAGCCAGGACCTTGGAGATGATGAGTTCAGGAGGGCAGTATATGGGGAAGTCGTCCAGCCATTAGAACGATTACTTGGGCGTTTTGAGGACGCGCTAGTTTGAAGGCTTGGTAAGAGGGAGGGCCGATGAGCCTAGTACAGCGGCGAGACCGGCCTGAGATGCCTTGAGGAAATGAGCAAGCTGGGAACATAGTGAATAAGGTCGCAAGGGGAAAGCGTTTTCCTTATTTTATACGATAGCGGAAGTGTTTAGCAACAAGAAAAGTGAAATATCTCGTCATCGTTTAGCCCAATAGTTATCCCAACCCTACAAACCTCACTAGGTATCTCCACTGTAAGGGGACTCTGTAGGGAGCGGAAGAGCTTGCACACGGAGGGTTATGTTGTGTGTGGTGTTGCATGACCGAGTATTTTGATGGGGCAACTCCGTGCTTGCGGTCCCGATCATGCATGGGCTCGAATCTAGGAGTCTGGCTAAGCAGCCACCCACACCAAAGGAAGGCGGGCCCACATTCACGCATGCGCGCACGTCGGCAGCAATCACGGCTTCGATAAGCCAGGACCACGCAAATCCCGTTGTGACTGCCAATGAGATTTTGCCTCGCTACCCCGCATCTCTGAAATACTTCACGTCCTCAGATACCCGATGGTTGGTCTCCTAAACCACCACTGCCACGAAGAGAAGCCGACACGGCTTTTATGCGACAATCTGTGAAGATGCAGATCTACCAAAAGAGCTGGCGGGCCATGGCCGATGAAAAGATTGCTAACATGAAATCAAAAATCCCCCGGGAGTGGATCCTGGGTAGTGAAGACCTTGAAAACGCCAAGAAACAAAGGCAACTCAGCGGGCCTTTTATTGAAAGCTTTCTTGATAAGGGCGAGCTTGAGATCATTCGAAATGACAGCGTACCACTAGTCGAAAAGATTAAGTCGGGCCAATATACTGCGCTCCAGGTGGCTCGAGCATATTGTAAGACGACGGCTATTGCCTATCAAATAGTAAGAGTCAACACCAGTGAACCCCAAAAAAGTTAAACACGGCCCCGCTAAAGCTTTTGCTGGTGCTGACCATGATTTCTCCTAGAATAACTGCCTCCACGAGATCATGTTCGACCAAGCACTAAAGCGTGCGAAAGAACTGGACGAGTACTTTAGCAAGCATAATGCAACCAAAGGCCCCCTTCACGGACTACCAATAAGCCTCAAAGATCAATTCCATGTCAAAGACACCGACACTACCATGGGATACGTAGGTTGGATTGGAACCTATGAAGGAGAAAAAGATCTTAGCAAGGTCCAGAGGGTCGAGAGCCAGATCGTCAAAGACCTTCTCTCATTAGGTGCCGTTCTGTACTGCAAGGTGGCCCCCTTCGCCGCTCCGATGTGATTGCAATAGCTGACTATCGCCTCAGACTAGTCTACCCCAAACACTCCTAGTAGGTAGTCTAATACTCGTTGAAATTCGGTTGAAATTTCGACCTGCAGGATTGTGATCCGTCTGTTGATCTTTGTCGTGTGGCTCAGCTTGGTGAAACCGTCAACAACATTATTGGACGGACCCTTAATCCGGTCAATCAACTGCTCTCTTGTGGGGGGTCATCAGGAGGCAAGGGAATATAACCCCTCGACTAGACTGAACGAAGCTCTGACCCAATGGACCACATAGGCGAGGGAGCGCTCCTAGCCCTAAGGGGTAGTTCCGTGGGGGTCGGCACGGATATTGGTAAGACAATTCGCTGTTCTAACCCACTCATATCACACTCGGACTCAATACTTCTTCCTAGGTGGTTCTGTCAGAATCCCAGCAGCATTCTGTGGGGTGTACTCTATCAAACCCACCCATGACCGATTCTCTTATAGAGATACCGCAAATACGGTATATGGATGAAATTGAGCCTCTCCTCCATCGTAACGACGTGAGCGCTTATACCTTTACAGAACCCAGGCCAAAACACCTACCCCTCATCTGTCGGGTTTTTGTCCACTTCCGTTGACGCCTTGAAGCTAGTGATGACTTCTGTTTTGTCGACACAGCCATGGCTTCGCGATCCAGAAGTAGTCAGTATTCCGTGGCGACAGGAGATGGTAGACTCTATGCTTGAGAGGGCATCGCCGGATGGTACAGCCAACGATAAAGCTCCCCTGAAAATCGGAGTCTACTGGACTGATGGCGTGGTGGGACCTCACCCCCCAATTTTAAGAGGACTCCACACGGTGTGTAATGCTATAGAGAAGGCAGGCCATAAGGTGGGGTTTGTCGGTCTGGAAACTTAAACCTTAACTAATGACTTGGCACCAAAAGGTTGTTAACTGGAGCCCACCATCACAGAGTACCGCAAAGAGAGTTCACGTGAACAGAACCCCTTCTTTTCCCAATACACCAAACCCTGCTAACAAACCTCAAATCACTTAGCTCGCATTTCTAAAGGCCGATGGTGCACATGATATCCACAAGCAGCTCGACCTCTCTGGAGAACCACTAATCCCCGAGCTCGAGAGGACCTTCCAACTCCGAGATCCGATTAACTTACTAGAGTATCAGGACCTGACTATTCAAGGAAGAGATTATAGCGCGGCTTACTCAGATTACTGGAATTCTACCTCTGACGGCGAGGGTGGTTAGTGAACTGTTCTTCATAAACTTTTACGACCATTGTTGACCTTTCGAACGTCCAAAGGCCAATGTGTAGATGCGGTGGTAATGCCTGTCGCTCCCCATGCAGCAGTAATACCGGGCAAATACTATCACACTGGTTGGTTCATCCTGTCCCTTTATCATCCTCATCCTTAGGCCCTAGAGCCAATCGAGCTAAATTCGGCGAAACAGCCTACACAGAAAGCATCAACTTGATGGATTATAGCGTCGCCGTCATTCCCGTGACAAAAGCCAACAAAGATATTGATAAGTTTGATAAATATTACAAACCTCTAAATGAAGTAGATTGCAAGAATTGGGAAGCCTGTAAGTCCAACCCCTTGTGGCGATCCCTAGGCATCCCGTAGCGAAGCCCATTGTGGCCCTGGTATTGTGCTTACACATTTGCGCGGCAACACACAGATGATGCAGATATCTACGATGGAGCTCCCGTTGGGGTACAAATTGTAGCAAGAAAATACGAAGAGGAGAAAGTGTGGGCGATTGCGAAGATCATAGTTGCGATTTTGGGGACGGCGGGAGTGCATTGACATCCGTCCACATGCAGTGCCAGCTCTGTCTCGGTCTCGGTCCCACAAGCAACTACGTGCGATATTTTGCGGGAGTTTTAGTAAAAAATTAAAGCCAATAATGGGCGGGACATCATCCCAGACACCAGGTTGTGAAGCTCCCACCCTATGATGGGTGCGCATGTTCCGTGCTATTCGCGAAGCAGGCGCTTTCAGAACCTGTACCATTGGTTTAATCGGTAGAATTCATATAGATTTTATTATAAACCAACGAGAGGAAGAAATCGCAGCAACTGTATGCCTCGTCTGGGGGAGCGCGCTGGCCGCCGTGCAGCCCAGACATAGAGAAATCCTCCGCCCGCTCTCTCCACAATAAATAATAGCGACGCCAACCAGGCAGCTAGGCTATTTTTTGACCATATCCGATTCGCTTTCAGGGACCTACCTATTGCAAAGGGATACTGAGGGTAACATTTCGATTCCATTGCAACAGCATCCAAAGACCCGATTTGAGAAACACACACTTCTCGTTAAAGAGCCCCCCCCCCAACCCCCCACCTGAGCCAGAAGCTTGGAAGAGAACACCACCACTTTTATCTTTTTGATACAATGCCAGAATGCATTTGGGATGTCACATTTAGAGCACGAGTTCGTCTCTACAAGGACTTGTTTCGGCAGGCGATGGCTTAATCAATACATCCGAGGTTTCTAATCTCAGCCTGCCAGATCCAAAGAGATCTAGAAATAGTGAAGGCTGAAAAAGCTGTCTTTTACAGTACTAGTTCACAAGTCTGAGCTAAGTGCAACTTTTGAGTCACTCTGCATATAAGACCATAGCACAAGTCTTGGGGATATGTAGTAGTGTGACAACTTATAGTATAATAGAGTAGTTCTGGTGTAGTGCAATTGTAATGCATTCGTAGAGGCAATGTGATTATCACAGTAGTAAAGAAGCAATTAGCAGAAGTGCTCTCAGTATTGTAGCTTAGAAGAAGAACTAATTACTGCACATTTTACTATGGGCAGCGGGCTGCTTAAATACATAGTTTCACCGGCTCTACACTAGTTACCTTATCTCATAGCTATACACTCATTGTTATGAACCTCTGATCTGAGCCCCCGATCGCCTCTGACCTAGCCTCCACGAGCCGCATCGAGCCGCATGAGCTCATCGCCAGACCTACAAACCTTGCGTAAAGCCCTCGAACCTCTACACAGGCCTTAACCATAATGTAAGCCTCTATGTGAACCTCAACCATGCTGCCCAATGAACTTACAGACCCAACGAACCTATGGACAGACCAACCGCGAACTACTACCGCTCATAGTATAGCCAGCAGGCCCAACCGCAGCTAGCATGGCTCGTGACGATTCGTGGCGGGTTCGAGAGTTTCCTCTTCTTATGTATATAAACGCGAGGCCTCCTTTTATACCTTCTCTCTTCTTTAGCTTTGAATCGTCGAATAGAAGTAGTCCTACATTGCTTTCCAAGCACCCGGAATCTACGTTCGTGATACTCATTGTTGTAAGGGTCGCCTCCTGCAGGGACCCCTAGAGTGGTTATGGCAGTATGACATTGCCTGACTGGTTTGGGCACTGATGGCACGGCGGCGTGTTGACGTAGACATGTGTAGGCTTGGTCGGAGCGCCGGGTTCTACTAAGGGTCGCTGACAACCCGCTGGGTAGGTTACAGGTGGATACGATGTCAGAAGGCAAGAGGATTGATTCTAGTATGTAGAAGAACTGATCACTGGCCTCCTCCTGAGGCTCAGCCAATTGACTAAATACAGTAATGGAAGCCACACAGAGTTACTTTGCTGCATAGCATTTCTGCGGCCAGCGCAAGCTCCTGACAATTGTCCTGACTTCTGCTGGTAATGGCGATGTTTGTCAATGGGGTATTTCTGCTATTTTTATAGCATCGTCCTTATGGTGTACTGCTTTCGTAACAATGTCTTTGTTTGATAGGGACTGTTTTTGTCATGCGTTTGGATGTGCTAGACGTTATATGCTTGCAGGGGATGCTTGCGGCTACTTGCTTGCAGTTTCGTCATTGACACAAAGAACTGATATCATTGAGTCTTCTGGAAGCCATAAGCAGTTTGGGTAGTCCGATGTGGCTGAGAGCCTCCTTTTGAGAGCCTCATTGTCAGCACCTTACAGCGCGACACAACACAACTCTATCAATTTATATAGGAACATTAAAAGAAAGTAGATATATTACAAGATATGTCTTAGTACTTAATATGCCATCCTTCTGCTTTAATATAGGCTTCAATCTGATGACGTATTGTTGCACCCAGATTGTTAAAGACTGTCAGGAGCCTGCGCTGGCCGCAGGAATGCTATGCAGCAGAGTAACCCTGTGTGGTTTCCATTACTGTATTTAGTCGATTAGCTGAGCCTCAGGAGGAGGCCAGCGATCAGTTCTTCTATATACTAGAATCGATCCTCTTGCCTTCTGACACCGTATCCATCTGTAGCCTACCCAGCGGGTTGTCAGCGACCCTTAGTAGAACCCGGCGCTCCGACCAAGCCTACACACGTCTACGTCGACCCACCGCCATGCCATCAGCGCCCAAGCCGGTTGGGCAACGTCACACTGCCATAACCACCCTAGGGGTCCCTGTAGGAGGCGACCCTTACAAAGACCTCCTTATTAATAGTATCTTATACTACCTACAAAGCACTTTCCAGTTACTCTCTTGCCTCTTCTGATTCACTTGTATCTCTTGCTATCTCTGGGAACATCTTAAAAAGCCTTGTCTTAAGTTCCTACCAGATATGCTCAATTGGGTTGAGATCTAGAGAGTAGGCTGGCCAGTCGGTAATTCTAGTTATTCCATGCTCAGAAAACCAGTTGCGCACCTTATATGCTATATGAATTGTCGCATTATCCTGCATGAAAATGTACTCAAGATTCAGGCTAGCATATGCTGATGCAATTTCTGTATCTAAAACTTCAAGGTAGGAGTTAGCATAATATCTATACTTTTTTGACTTAAAATTGCGATCCATAATATAAAGGCCAATATATCCAGTATCCTAAAAGTAACTCCAGACTATATTCTTCATGTTCTTGTAGCAATTATGGGTTTAAATCATTTCCTTATTGTAATGGCGCGCGGACTACGTATGCACGGGTCGACGGGTTGGTGCACAGGGTAACCCAATGGGATTATTGAGCCGCACCCTATATATAGTTGTCTCGCTGGCCTCAGGGGCGAGGCTGTTACGAACCTCCGATCCGAGCCCCCCGAACGCCTCCGACCCAGCCTCCACGAGCCGCATCGAGCCGCATGAGCTC
>JAJDFF020000216.1:0-57044 GCA_021527025.2 Geoglossum cookeanum | reverse complement strand
CGACTATATACAGGGTGCGGCTCAATAACCCCCTTGGGTTACCCTATGCGCCAACCCGTCGACCCGTGCATACATAGTCCGCGCGTCATTACAACTCCTTACAATGGATCTCATAAGTTCAAACACTCATCTCATGCCCCTTTGTACAAGTGCTAACTAAAACCCTTCAGCTAATACCTATTATACAAACTCTGCAGCATATCTACTATTATAGATAGTTCTCAAGCCTCAACCCAAGCCACAACTGCGAACTTCATAAGGTTATCATTATAAGGCGCTGACAATAAGGCTCTCATAAGGAGGCTCTCAGCCACATTGGACTACTCAAAATGCTTCCAGCTGCTAGAAGACTTAATAACATCAGACCTCTGCAAAGATGATGAGATCGCAAGCAAGTAGCCGCAAATGTTTCCCACAAACATATGCCATTCAACTCATTTAAACAAATAATGGAAATAGTCTCTAGTGGGCAACAACGTCACTACAAAAGCAGCATGTGTAAGGGTCGCCTCCTGCAGGGACCCCTAGGGTGGTTATGGCAGTGTGACACTGTCCAACCGGCTTGGTCGCTAATAGCACGACAGCGAGTCGACATAGACGTATATAGGCTTGGTCGGAGTGCCGAATTCTATTGAGGGTTGCTGACAACCTGCTGGGTAGGCTACAGGTGGGTACGATATCAGAAGGCAAGAGGATTGATTCTAATATGTAGAAGAACTGATTGCTGGCCTCCTGCTGAGGCTCAGCCGATCGACTAAATACAGTAATGGAAACCACACAGGGTTACCCTGCTGCATAGCATTCCTGTGGCCAGCACAAACTCCTGACACCCATTGTCCTGCTTTCTGCTGGTAATGGCGATGTTGTCAATGGGGTGTTTCTGCTGTTTTTGTAGCATCGTCCCTATGGCGTGCTGCTTTCATAGCGATGTCTTTGTCTAATAGGGACTGTTTCCGTCATGTATCTGGATGCGCTGGACATTATATGCTTGCAGGAGATGCTTGCAGGAGATGCTTGCGGCTGCTTGCTTACAGTCTCATCGTCATTGCAGAGGACTGACATCGTTGAGTCTTCTGAAGCCTATAAGTGGTTTGGGCAGTCCTGTAACGGAGCCACGAGAGCTCGGACCGCGGAGTGAGCCTTGCTCGCATTGCCAAGGTTCGCGGCTCGCGAACCCCTTAAGAGACCGACGAGGATGCTTTTTGCAACCTCATCAGTCAACGCAACTAAGCGTACAAGCAACATCCATAGAAGAGACACTCTTACAACAAGACGAGACCCTCGCGAGACAAATCATAAAAGTATACGAACTGGACCCCATATGTAAAAAAGTGCTCAAAGAGGCCCGATGTCAGGAGCCTGCGCTGGCCGCAGGAATGCTATGCAGCAGGGTAACCCTGTGTGGTTTCCATTACTGTATTTAGTCGATCGGCTGAGCCTCAGCAGGAGGCCAGCGATCAGTTCTTCTACATACTAGAATCGATCCTCTTGTCTTCTGACATCGTACCCACCTGTAGCCTACCCAGCGGGTCGCCAGCGACCCTCAGTAGAACTCGGCGCCCCGACCAAGCCTACACACGTCTACGTCGACCCGCCGTCGTGCCATCAGCGACCAGGCCAGCCAGACAGCATCACACTGCCATAATCACCCTAGGGGTCCCTGCAGGAGGCGACCCTTACACCCGAGAAGCGTCACAGAACGAGAGGGACCCTAAGTGGACAATAGGTAAAGAAGGGCTACTATTAAGACACGGACTCATATTTATCCCGAACAATAGGGAACTACGAGCTTGTATACTCCATGAACACCACGACAAACTATTGGCGGGGCACCCGGGAAAAGACAAAACAATAGAACTAATCTTGAGGAACTATGACATGGAGAATATGGGCAGGTATGTTCATATGTTTGTAGACATATGCGACATATGCTCGAGATTCAAAGCGGATTGCCACAAACCCTACGGCACACTCAAATCACTGCCAACCCCCTAGGGACCTTGGGAGTCGATTACCATGGACTTTATAGTGAAGCTACCCCTTTCGAAGGACCCGACGAACTCACGAACACCACTGTACGACTCGATCTTAGTAGTGGTAGACAGATTCACGAAAATGGCACACTTCATACCTTGCTACGAAACCACCACGGGACCACAGCTGGCACACATGGTCATTAAGCATGTAATAGCCCTACATGGCGTACCCATTGACAGTCATATCAGACAGGGGAAAACCCTTCATGAGCAAGTTTGTATGCACAATATACGAACACCTGAATATAAACCAATGTTTCTCAACAGCGTATCACCCACAAACCGACGGACAAACAGAACGAACCAACCAAACCATAGAACAATACCTACGAGCCTACTGCAATTACCTACAAGATAACTGGGCTAAATTACTACCACTAGGGGAGTTCTGTATAAACAACTCCAAACAAGTAAGCACGGGTCACTCAGTATTCTACGCAAACTATGGGTGGCACCCGATAATCCGCCTCCACCACCGAGATAGGGGCCTAGTACCCGCGGGGGAAAACCAAGCTCAAGTGATATCCGAAACCCACGAACGACTAAAAGACATGCTTGAGAAAGCACAGCAACAACAAGCTAAATAAATACTACAACTGAAAAAGGGCAGCGAAGACCCCTGAATTCGTATCAGGTTCAAAGGCATGGTTACGATCCACGAACATACGAACCCAAAGACCGTCAGCGAAGCTCGACAACAAAAAACTAGGACCATTCACGATAACCTAAGAAATAGGATCCCATGCGAGAAGACTCGAACTACCCCCATCAATGCGAATATACCCAGTATTTCATATATCCCTGCTCGAACCATACAAGGAGGTAAAATCGGACCGTGCAGACTGCGAAGAACCTAGACCAGTCACCATAGAAGGAGAAGAGGAATGGAAAATAGATAAGGTCATCGATAGCCGCTGGAAACAGAAAGGAAGGAAAAAAACACTCGAATATAAGGTCCGCTGGACGGGTATACCAACATCAGAAGCCTTATGGGAACCGGCAAACAACCTCGAGCATGCTCAAAGAGCACTACGAACCTTCCACCAACGCTACCCGGAGAAGCCAGGGAACCAAGACAAACAAACAAACAGATTACGACGGTTACGAACTACGGGTTATGAACAACATAGATAAGAAAAAAGAATAAATTCTACATACAGAGGAAACAAACAACAGGACGACACAAAATAAAAACAAAAAGAAAAACACAAAACAACAACGAACGAAACTCTGAGGCACAGCCGGAACTAAGGAGAGCTTCCACGAGTCCAAGTCACCAGGAGAAGGTCCTGCAGATGAGCGATGGTAGCTACCTGATGCTCGACCTTGTGCTTGAGGAAGCGAAGATGCTCCTCTACATGCTCGATACGAGCATTAGATGGGTCACCACCCCGCGAGACCCCACCCGATCCCAGACCAGCGGAGCTCCCACGAAGCCCGGCCGCCCTTCCCGCCCACCCGAATGCACCACACCACCACAAACACCCGAGGCGGACAAACCGCCAAGCTCGTCCCCCAAACGGAGAACAGAAGAGCCCCGAGGGACAGAACCCCGAACCAAAGGAGAGGGCTACGGAATACGGTCAGCAGGTACAAACCAAGCAGGAAGGGAGCACTTACAGAAGGAAGATGGAACGAAGAACCGTCAGAGGTGCTCGAGAGCACCGGAGGAGAAGCTACTCGAACCCGGCGAGCGGCGCGAGACAAGACCAGCTCGCATGAGGGGGACACAGAAGCGTGACGCTTCCGTCGAGGAGGAGGGGGGGGACGAGAGCCACCAGCAACGGCGGCAGCCTAAGCCAGGTCAGCCACGAATGAAAACTAGAGGAAGGAACTCATCAAAGAACAAGACACGGCCTTGTACACATAGAAACTGCATTTTTGGGTCGCAGCGACCCCGGACACAAAACACCGAGTACCGGCGGAGGCACAGCGTGAACATTCCGACCCCTGGGGGCACTCAGACCCTGTCTCCTCCACGACCTTTATCGTATCGAAGGTCCGCTGACGCCGGACTGAGGGAACAGGACCACCAGTAGCGGTGGCCTGCTCCCACGGCATAAGCTGAACAGCGTCAGCCGGAGGAGAGGGGGAGCGCCTAGACTCAGGGGTTCCCGAAGAAGAAGGAGGCCCAGGAGGCACGAACAGCCCCGAGCCAGGACTGGTGGACAAGCCACCCAGGTTCATCACAGTCCAAAAAAGCCCATCGGCAAGCCGCGGGTGGGAAGGAGAGGGCTCGACAGTACGAGCGGATGACGACAGAGCCGGAACAACCAGGGAGAGCTCCACGGAGGAAAGCTCGAGGGGGAGGGAGGTGGCATAAACGCCACGAGAACCAGGAAGGGCTAACGAGGCCCTGGAAGCGGAGAGGGCGTGAGTGCGGGTGGAGGTGTTATCCATGATGAAGCTTGAAGAACAAAAGGAGCTCGCAAAGCGCGCAACCCCTAATAAACAACATTTGTGGGTCACGTGACCACAACAACCACTGAACATATATAACAAAGGACCCAAGAACCAAAAACAAGATAACAAGAATATCAAACGGGCTCGCAAACACATAAAAATGAAGAACTAACCCAGAGAGAGCTTCAATTAGAATCACGAACAACCATGAGAAACCACAACGCCAAACAGCGATACCACGGAACCAACACCCAAGCAGAATCGAAAACCAAGCACGAACCAGGAGTACAAACCAAGAACCAGCTCGTAACTCAAGAATCGGGACCACGAACACCATCGAAGACAAGCCGAGCATATCGAACACCATGACCAGGAGACAACGCTCGAATCGAGACGTACACTCAACTACGATAACCACAGAAAGGGACGATGCAGAGGAGCAGCTCGCAGGAGCTCGCAACCCCAAAGGAGGAGAGGGGGAATAATGTAACGGAGCCATGAGAGCTCGGACCACGGAGCGAGCCTTGCTCGCATTGCCAAGGTTCACGGCTCGCAAACCCCTTAAAAGACCGATGAGGATGCTTCTTGCAACCTTATCGGTCAACGCACCTATTGTACATAGACCATCGTTAGCATAGACCGACTATATATACTACGAACCTCGAACACGTACACGAACCACTAGTTCGTTGCCTCGCCGAGACGATTATCTAATCGTGACCCCATACGAGCACCTGCGACCACTCACCTAGATCCTAACACTACACTTGAGGTTGGCTGGCTAGAGAGGTTGGGTCCATGTTGAGTCACAATATGAAAGTGGTTTAGAGATGTGGAACGTAAGCAGAGACTAGATTCTAATAGCTTAAAAGAACTGATCATTGGCTTCACTCCTGAGGCCAGCAAGACAACTATCTATAGGGTGCAGCTCAATAACCTCCTTGAGTTAGCCTACATGCCAACTTATCAACACGAGCATATATAGCCCGCATGCTGTTACATCCATGACGAGATTTACAATAAACTCATGGAGCTTATAAAGAGGCTTGTGAGCCTTACTAGGCCATATTTGTAACAAGCACTAACTATTACAAATACAGCTTAGCAAAACTTGTAAACCTTCTCATAAGCTTTATAAACTTATCATAAATCTTGTTACAGATCTTATAAGCTTAAAATACTTAGCTCATATCTCTCTATATGATAATTGTCAATTTTTCTTTTAATGATTTTTCAAACTTTGAAGGGTCTCAAACTATTAGTTTTTGGATTTTTGAAGTTGCTCTCTTATATATGGAGCCATGTCCCATGATCAATAGTCAGCAAAGTAAGCAGATATGCCTCAGAATTACCCCCACATATAATAGCTTGCAGCTGGTCTTACTAAAAAGCCAGTGATCAGTTCTACAATTACTAGAATCTATTCTCATCATTACTTCCAATAGCTCTCCATTGAAGCTATATCATAGATTTATATAACAAGGCAATACCTACTTGCAGGCTGACCTGCAGTACCTTCCTACTAATTCTGACAGCTGCATAGGCATTGTTGCAACCCTAACCTGGCTACCAGGTTCTGCCACACTGTCTGAGCCACCCAGAGATAAGCAACCATTGAGAGGGTTGCAACTCTTACATGTATAGTAATCAGGTTGAAAATTGACTTAGGTATTAGTTGAATAAAATACTCTAAAGGGCAAGTAAGGATGAAAATTATGTTGATAAAGAATCTGATTCTGAGCAATACAATCCTGAAGAACATGATAGCAGAAAATATCTATAGAATTTAGAAGCATCTTCCATCAAGGATGATGTAGCATAGGCCAGTCAAGAATCTGCCTCTACTACTCATATATATATATATACTTACCAGAATACAAATAATGTAATGTGTTCCACTAGTGCACTAAATAAAAGTCATTGAAAACTTTGAGGTATCTGATTTTTGCTATTACCTAAGCTGCATAGTATTATGTTGCTAGCATTAGAAAAAGTTTCACGAAAACACAATAGGGGTCTCCAGTAAATACTTGAAAATACTAATTAATAATGGGGTGATCACCCTCTGCTCTAGACAATTACGATTTTCAAAGTGTAAATGCTAGTCTGCTCTGTTAAAATTTCAAGCCTAATGATATATGCCTTGATAGGCTGATAGTGTCTAGAGGGAGTGTCTATGACACTCAAGGAATTAGAGAGGGGTGCCTGTGTCACTGGGAGGATGGTTATGCTGAGAGTGTCTAAAGAGGGTGCCTGTGACACCCACCAGTTTGTTTATACTTACAACACTATCAATCATTACTGCCCAATTGATACACCTCCTGTTACCCTGCATTTCCTACATTCATTAATCTCTTAACTGTGGGTAACCCTATGGCTTAAATGTTAGGTACCTAGGCTGGGCACTTGGGATGCCTAAGAACAATTCTTTAGGCATGCCCTCTAATGCTTAAGAATAATTCTCTAGGCATACCTAAGAAGCCTAAGAAAGCTTATTCATGCCTAAACTCTAGTTAAAGAAGATGCCTAACATTAGTTAAAGGTGCCTAATGTGTGGATACCAGTGCCCTAGACTCTTAGGAGCCCATCTTATATAGGGGGTCCTCTATAGATGGGGTTGTGCTATCTCTCCTGGTATGTTCAAGCCTATTTTCACAACACTCATTACCCTGCATTCACCATTTTCATTGATTCTTTTACTTGTGGGATACACTATGGCTTTAATATCAGGTACTTGAGTTAAACATCTAGGATGCCTAAGAATCATGGTACCTTCAAAAATTCCTTAGTCATTTCTAAGAGATTTCTCATGGTCCCTAACAATAATTCTCACATACTAAACAATTTTTCTAAGAATAAATCCTTCAGGTTTGCCTAAAATATTTTTCACATGACTAACAGAATTTGTCCATACCTCTCAACTCTAGTTACCTAATATCTCTCTATTGAGTTACTTTATGATATCTGAGTTGTGTGGATGGGCTTCCATGATTCATATGCAAAAATTCTGTTTTAAAATGTGAAATTAAGCATGGAATATTTCTACATGAAGTCTTGGCCAAGCACTACTGTATATAATATAAAAGTGAGAGTCTGTGACACTAGTAAGTATGTTCATGCCCATCACTCATTACCCTACTCATGCAACTTCTCATTACCCTTCACTTCTTTCATATGTTGCATGCTACTCATTACTTTGTGGATTGCCCCTATTAAATGTAATAATCAGATACTTGTTGGGCAATAATATACTTCAGCTGCCTATGATTGAGCAGGTATATGTTACAAATGTTGTTAAAATAGGCTTGAACATACCAGGAGAGGGTAGCACAACCCCATCTATAGAGGACCCCCTATATAAGATGGGCTCCTAAGAGTCTAGGGCACTGGTATCCACTGATTTCAATGGGCTAACTGTTCCTATGCCAGTACAGGCTTTCACTTTATGTTATAGAGCAGTTACTGGCAAGCTTAGTACCTAGAATCAATTGCCTTAGGTATTTTTTTAACTAGACTTTAGAGACAGTACAGTACATTAGGCACCTTTAACTAATGTTAGGCATCTTCTTTAACTAGAGTTTAGGCATGAATAAGCTTTCTTAGGCTTCTTAGGTATGCCTAGAGAATTATTCTTAAGCATTAGAGGGCATGCCTAAAGAATTGTTCTTAGGCATCCCAAGTGCCCAGCCTAGGTACCTAACATTTAAGCCATAGGGTTACCCACAGTTAAGAGATTAATGAATGTAGGAAATGCAGGGTAACAGGAGGTGTATCAATTGGGCAGTAAGGAATGATGATGTGGAAGCACAAACACATTAGTGGGTGTCACAGGCACCCTCTTCAGGCACTCTAAGACTAACCATCCTCCCAGTGACACAGGCACCTCTCTCCAATTCCTTGAGTGTCACAAGCACTCCCTTCAGGCACTATCAGCCTACCCAGGCATATCATTAGGCTTGAAATTTTAACAACAAAGGTCTAAAATTTAAGGTTCTATTCTAACAATTTCTATAGTTTCTCCAAAATCTATGCAGTCACTCCAAAAATCTGTGTGGGCACTCTAATTAGTAACTACTGTCATATTGAATTGTAATATAGCTGCTTAATAAGGATTAGAGTTGGCCAACTATATTTGGGATGCATGCTGAGAAATCGTGTGTTGCTGGGTTGTGCTCTTATTCATACAGTGCTACTTCTTTTTCTCTTTCTGTCCTTCACCGGCAGGCAAGGTGGACAAACCAACACTCATAACAATTCTTCTGGTAGCGTGAGCATCTCTCCTTTGTATGTTAGATAATATCAGTCTACCTCAGTGTATATATCATCAGACTTGAAATTTCAACACCATGGAGTTTTGGTCGAGATTTTCTACGCTAAAAGGTTCTGGGTTCATTGTTTACCCGCTGCTGCGCTTCTTTCGTTAAGTCGGGTTCACGCGCAACTCTAAGTCTTGAATGCATAGTAAGTTTCGAAATAGAGGTCTAAACTATCCTAGTCTATCACTACCCTATATAGCGTGTTCATTGCCGTAGGGTCGTGTGACCCATAATCGGGGTATAGGGCGTTGATCTTGGATTCTTTCGTTATGTCCCCAACTTTTCAGCCAGCAGTATTTCGGGAATTCGTATCAAGTTAGCCATCTGCCTCTCTCACCGCACCTTTTCTTGTGTGATGGAATAGACAGCTCCACAGGTCCTCATTTTGCACCATCTCACCTCCGCTTGGCTCTTTGACCAGTAGCTTGGCCAGAGGAGTTTTTTCCATTTCGAGTGAGTTTGCGACCTCTATGTTTCTTTCCAATGTATCTATTGAATGAGTGGATACTCGTGTTGCATGGCTACCTATATGTGATATACGTCGGGAGACCGAAATTTCGTAGATGGATTTTTCGACTGTACCGTCAACTAAATACATCCAAATTGTCGTTGGCCGGTGTTGTCCTATCCGGTGGACTCTTGCTATTGCTTGGAGCTCCAGGGCCGTGTTGATAAGTGGCTCGCAGAGGAATACATGAGTTGCATTGACGAAGTTAAGTCCTGATGAATTCGCCTTCGCGTCTAAAAGAAAACACTCGATACCTGGGTCGTACTTAAACTTGTCAACCCCGCCTTTGCCCATGCTAGTAAAGCTGATTCCGAATTGGCCTAAGGCTCTCTCCAGTATTGCGAGGAACTCTCGGTATTGTGAGAATAAAATGGCTTTTGCTCCGGGGTCGTTCTCTCTGATCCATAGTAGATGACGAGCAACTGCCGATGAGGTTAGCGCAGGGTAGAGATAATGTGGACGAGGGTCTAACTTGTGTCAATTTTAGTTCCAAAGGAGCCGTCCAAATCAATATTTTTGATTTGACCGAGAGTCGAATTGCTAATATTAGAGTAGATCGATGTGGTGGGCGAATTCGCGATCTCGCATTGCCTCATCTCATGGTGCTCTTCCTCTAAGACAAGTTCTCGAGGCTTGTATCTGGTTTGTTGTGAGTATAAAGTTCTATGTTTTAAGGATGCGTTGGCACTCATGAATCACACTAAACTTACGTGATATGGTGGAAGTCGTTTGAGCTTAGATGCTTCTTACAAATAGGACATGACCTGTGTTCGCTCCACCTATAGGCAGGTTAACAATCCGCAACCTACAGCTCACAGCCCACAGGAGAGTGGATTAATCCACTTACCAGAGCCGTATGCACTCCTTACAGTATTGGTGTCCGCAAACAGTTAGAGCTCCGATTTCGAACATTTGTTGGCAGATGACACATATTCGTTGTGCTTCCTGGCTGCTCGATTCATGTCGGAGATTGATGAGGTACTTATGCTTCGCTTTCAGCGATGCTATCTTTGACCTTGATTTCTCTTCGGATCCCAGCATTCTTTCAATGGCACCTGGGCGCTGTTGGTTTTCGAGGGAAGCCACAGTGTCCTGTCCTTCGTTAGCTCTGTTGATGGTTAGTAGCATCTACGAACTAAATACATACCGATATTTGTTGAAGCTGTCGATAATACTCTAGTCGCGCATTCATTGTGCTCCTAAACAGCTCTAGCTCCCTAGATCAAATTAGCGATGTTATGGTGAGTTATTGGTTGGGAACAGACTGCTCAAGGCCCGCAGTAGCTTTCGTCTGGTTACGCATGAAAGTCTGAAAGTTCACGAGCTCCTTTTCAACAATTGCAAGTTCAGCGCGCGCACGAGTGCTCCCTCCTTCTCCCTGCCAACGTAAAGCAGCTGATAGCGCTCGCGTATCCGTGACTATGCTTCTCATAGACGGGATATCACTGCTGGGTTTGAGGCGTAATCTGACCGCTAGCAGGTCAAGCAGTAATCTAGGGAGGTGTCCCTTCCCATTTTTGGCGTTGTCGACCATGAACTTCACTTCCTCCCGTACCAGGGAGTTTGTTTGACCAGTGAGTGCGTCATGGCGATCGGCAACTGCAGCTCGCAAGGCTTCCATATAGACATAGATAGAATCTTGTTCCTTGGTTGATGTTTCGTACTCGTCTCCTTGGACTTCTATCCCTTCGTCTTCGTCTACTAAAGGACGTAGGAGGAGCTGGACTACGGATTCCCGCCATTCATCTAGTTGGTTAGCCTGTACATTGAGAGCTCCAACTAGGGCCTCGAAACTATCAAGAAGCTTGCGGCTCTCAATACCTCCAGCCTGAACTGAAGGAATTCCCTCTGGAATATCGATAAATGCCTGTGAATTCGCCTTCCTTCCGACTATCTTCATTAGCCTTCCAACCTTCTTGAGGACATCGGATAACATCTAAGATGGAAGATGTTAGCAAGACTCAGGTCGCATTGGGGATAATAGCATACCTGTTTCCTGATCTCTTTCGCTTTTTCGTACAAAGCTGTTTCTTTCTCAGTTAGGAGTTTAAATTCTTTGGAGTTTGGTATCGTCATATCCTCGTTCGTCTTAATTTGGAAATATGCGTTTGCTGAGAAGAATGCACACATGTGCTGGATCTCAAGCGCAGAACGGAGGCGTGACCGATCCGTGTTCGAACGGTTACTGGGCTCATCTTGTCTCGCAGCCTCACCAGCTCCGTCGGACTCGCCCTCGTCTCCATCCTTGTCCAATGTATCTCCTCCATTCCCTTTGTCACCTTCATTGGATCCGCCAAGTCTATCTGAGTTAGATAACATTTCCTCGACTATCGCATCGGACTCTTGGAGTGCTTGTAGCCAAATATCGAGAGCCTCCTCACACAATTTATTATTTTCGAGGATTTGCCCTCTCCGGATCTTGGAGATCAAAAGGCTTCTTTGCTCTGTCCGTATTGCAAGCTGGTTTTGGTCGATCATTACCTCGAGGACTACAGATCATTGTTAATCCCGTCATGCGAAGATCAAACTGGCTACTTACCTTCCCCAACTGTTCTTAGTGGACCATCTCCGTGGCCAAATGCACGCCTGTTGCCGATCCCAACCTCGGGGTGTAAGCATGTCTGTCGGAGCCGCGCTAACCAGCTTCTCATCTTCTCTATGATAGTACAAGAGTTAGGGTCCCAGGTATGGGCTAACGGACCTCCGCTTATGTCAAGGCCACAGTCGTCACACATCTGCTGAAAGAGGTGGTTGTAATGTTGTTCCTCTATTTGTGTGAAGGGAACGGTTACGACCACTCTCTTTTGTGGTGGGAGGCGAATTTCATCTCGTACGCCCTCTTTTGTGTGTCTTATTGCTATCTGGCTGAAAACGTTGTGGAACGAATCCTTGAATGATGTCACTAGCTTGTTCCACAGCTTTGGGTGATCACAGAATGGTTCATATCGAAGGAATATCAAGAGCCCCAGTAAGTCCTTTATGTCTTTCCGAACTGGTGTCCTGTTTACCAAGGCGTCATTAGCGCCCTGAGCCGGTACAATTGGATAATAATCTGGTCGGTATTACCCGCTAACTGCCCATGCATTGCAGCGGGGAATGAGACGGGCGACAGTGGCTGCGTTGCTTACTCCGCTCTCTACCATCTGTGCCTCATCCAGACATACCCGCCACCAAGAGATCTGTACCAATGGACTACGTCTCGGTACGTATCTCTTCTGGTGACGAAGTTGGCGGTCCGGAATTAATCCAGCATAATGAATCTCACTCGAGAGTACATTATACGTAGTCAAGACTACGTCTTGTTGTAGTAAGACTCTGATGAGTGCGTCGTTGCTGAGTCTGTTGTCTTTCAGACCCTCATATCGTAGTACCTTGAGCGCCGGAGCGTGTGTCGCTAGCTCGTTTTGCCATTGCTGAAGTATTGATGGAGGTGTAATGATGAGTGTTGCGGGGGATGGGGAAACAAGGCTCTGGGAATATAGATCGTGTATTGCGTCGTGAGAGGACGACTGTCGTTTATGTCTATAACATATTAGCACCCGAACAGCTTAGGCCATCGGTGTTTTGACGAACAAGCAAATTAGGGAAATCAACTCAACAGTTTTCCCGAGTCCTGGGATAGTTAGCCACAGTATATCTAGTCTTAGTTTTGGGGTAGGCTCACCCATCTCTTCAGCCAAGATGCCGCCAGATATGCTGGCAGCCGATGATTTCATCACAGTCTGGGTTGAGATAACGCCCAAAATATGACTTACGAGGCACTGACGCCCATCGGCATCAATGCCAGGATAAAACAGAGGCGGAGCATCCGCATCACGTTCGCACTGGTGATTAGGTGTTGACCCGCCGCTACCAGTGTCTACCCCTTCGCGGTGAAGCATCCATCTGACGGCCCGTTTCTGAAACGGATACAACTGACAGTGTACCTGATCACTCTGCATTTGTGCAGGTACGACCAAGTCCTTATTTGGAACGTGCACACTGCGGTAAAAGTCTTGCGGGGACCAGGAATCTGCTGCATCTGGCTTTCCTCTGGGAAATGCAATAGAAAGGAGCTTTGATAAATTTGGGCTTAAGTTCACAGGGCTGGCTGGGGGGGTGACTCGAGTTCTCCATTTGATAAGTGTTTGTAGTCGAACAGTGGGGAGTTTGCTATCGTGTGGTAGGATTAGGTACCACTGGGATATGGCGGAGTTCGCACCATTCGGTTCCTTGGTGTGTTTGAGAGATTTCCGGTTGTCTCTCTTAAACTCAATGGACAGTTGCAGTTCCTCCAATGCTGGCCTCAGCGTGTTGGATAGGAGTACTGCGTCGAACAAGCACTCACCCTCGGTGCCGGAAATTCTCAGACGATATTTGTCGTTCTCAATAACCTCGATTGAATCTAATATGACTGACAATCGGTTGTGGTATTCCCAATTTTCTCTAGAAGGCAGCGTGCTGCAATCTCGCTCAAATTCCTGGGAATGATCAGATCCGGCAAGATATAATGACGTTCTGCGATGCATACAAGATCAATATCTATCTCGACAAGAGTAACGACGCTGTCAATGGTATCTCCCTGCTGTGCACAAATATTCCCATTTTGGAGACGCTGGCGTTTTCTTGGGCGTTCAGGATCGGTGTGCTGGTCTAGTTGCCCGGTGGCTAGCCTGACTATACTATTTGGGATCGGTCCTGCGCGTCTGAATCAGATTCTGACCACCGGGATGGATGGTTTAAAGGTGCTCACCCGTGATCTTTGCGTGCGCCTTGTACTTGCCCATTGAGACCGAGAAGTGTTTTAACTCATTTGGGGAGCAATGCAGCGCGCTGAAGGTATTAAAAAGCAGTGGAGTTGTGCATGAGTCAAATCTCCGCCAAGTTCTGGTTAGGGCTAGCCTGGAAATAAGCGAGCCTTTTACTCGATACAGAGGCCCACACCAAAATCAATAATACTCTCTTAGGCATTACCATAATCTACTTGAACCTGGGGTTATACCAGAGGCCATTAAAGCAGCATTGCCACTTAACTAATTCTAGTTAAGAGTCTTATTACTTTTGGTATATACAATGTAGTTTTAGGTGGCATCTAGAGCTTCAGAGTCCTCCTGATGAACTCTACCCTGTTTACAATCGTTCCAACTCCCTCAAGTTTCACCTCTACGACATCACCATCCTTTAGCCACAGCGGTGGAGATCGTCCTCCTCCAACACCCTCAGGACTGTCCAATTAGCGGAGGCTGTTGGGGAATAAAGTGGAAAAATGGGTTACTTACGTTCCGGTAAATATGAGATCGCCTGGCAAAAGGGTTGTTCCTTGCGATAGAAACGAAATCGTCTGCGCCACGCTGAAAATCATATCCTTGGTTGAAGAGTCTTGAACGAGTGTCCCATTGAGCTTGGTTGTCATCTTTAGGGCTTGAGGGTCTTTGATGAGGTTTGATGAGACGATTCCTGGCCCAAAGGGAGCCCACCCGTCGAACCCCTTTCCCAATGCCCACTGGCCGCTACCCCTCTTCAACTGCCATTCACGGTGCGATACATCATTTCCGCCTGCGTATCCTAGGACGTAGTCTAAAGCCTCCGACTCGGACACATCCTTCGCTTCTTTCCCAATGACCACTACGAGCTCACATTCGTAGTCTAACCCTTCAACCTCCTGTGCGAGACCCCCTACGGGAATTGGATCGAAAGGCCCGGTAAGCGCAGTTACAGGCTTATACTGCCATCCACTAAGCATCAATACGAGATACTGGACAAGTATTCTGTGATGCAACTCACGAATAGAACAGGGTATTTGGGTAGTGGTATACCTGCCTAATTCTTGGTGTTAGCTACTCTGGAAGTTGACGAAAATATCAGTGGGTTACGAAACCTCCTGGGCATGGCGTGCGTAGTTGAGACCTAGACATCTCACAGTTCCCGTATCCTCCCTAGCTAGTGGCGCGAGGAGCAGTCTCACTTCCTGAGTAATGTATGTTAGTCAGCGCAATGGGCTGGGGCGAATTACGTACCGCAATCTGATCCGTTACTTCATGTTTCCCAAATATGTCGCCCTTGATAACCCTCGCATGGGTGGCTTTGCCAGTATCGGTGGCGCCTGGGGTTAGGATGGCGTCGCCGTAATACGTCCTCCCGTCCCTTGCGAGGAAGCGGACGAGACGCTGATCTGTTAGTGTAAACAAACGAGCAAAGAGCTGTAAACTTACAGAAAAGCCGACCATATCTTAGATTATTTGGTGCCTCTTATGGGATTGAATGGTTGAATGGTTTATGATCTGGTGAACTAGCTTCGTTCGGTAATTAGGCTCATACTACGCATCTCGGTTTGGATCCACCCATGTGACACTTTCAAGCGTTCACAGTCTATAGAATGAGGCGGTCAGGGCTACAGCGGGAAGTCCTCTCACTTTACAGGATCTGCTTGAAAGAGGCTGCGGCGAAGCCTGCGGTATGTGTCCGAGCGAGCTCTGGCTGGTTGGCCGGTTGTCTCAGTGATTAAACTGATCGCCGTTGAGTTCCGGATGATTCTAGCATGTTCGCGACAACTTCAGAACCTTCGCGAGGTGGGGACGCGACAGAATGCTTATGCAAGGTACTTGTTCCCTAGCTGACATGCTGTTTTGGATGGTAGGGCGGAGTTTCGTAGGCACAGCAAAATTGACAAGAAGGATTTTGCTATGATTGAATATCTGCTGAGGAAAGGCTGGCGACAACTTAACACGTACATGTCGCCAGGGACGCGAATGTAGTGCGATGACTGCCTGCCCATCATTTGCGGGGTGTTCTAGAGGGAACTATTGGCTAGGAGAATCAACAAGGCCTATTCTTTTGAGATGATTCGAGAATCTTGGCGAAGCTTCTGCATTACAATTGTACAACTCTGAAGAAGGTTCGAGGGAGTTCGAAGAAGTCTTTAGAAATTAGCCTGGATATCGTGATAGTTTATAAGTATGTGTGTGTCTGCTCCGTCGAAGCATTTCTTTTCACAAAACATTCATCAAATCCCTTTACAAATTGCTCTAACGACTCGGGCTTCAAGCTATCAAACCCAAAAATGTTATCAAGTATCGCCAGTGACGACCTGCGTCCCGTCCTCCATCTTCTGAGCAACTACGGCGCCCACCGCCCTTCCTACGGTATAAGGGCGTCGAGATCCGTCCATGCATTCCAACCAAAGTTTGACGTGCGAGAGTCCGAGGGTGCCTACGAGCTCTACGGCGAGCTCTGTGGAGTCGAACGAGATGACATTTCTGTCGAATTCGCGGACACCAATACTGTTGTCATTAAAGGACGTGTGGAGCGCAATCCAGGGGCTCGCGTTACCGGAGAAGTCGGAGGCGGCGAACACTCCTACCGCAAGCCGACCGTCGAAGACGAGATAGGTGACGCTGGAAATGTCGAAACGCGCCCTGTAGCCAAAACGGACGTTGAGAATGGTATAGACGGTGGTGGCGTCAAATACTGGGTCACAGAACGTTTAGTGGGCGAGTTCCATCGGTCTTTCTCATTCCAGTCCCGAGTCGACCAGGATGCGGTGGAGGCTTCTCTTAAGAATGGTATACTAAGCATCGTAATTCCCAAAGCAAAAGCGCCTCAAGCACGCCGTATTGAAATCTCTGAGTCGTCGGGTGGTGGTCGCAACCGCTGGTAGTTGGGATGGGTGGTAGTCGCGGTCAGGGTATTTAACAGGCTTCCGACAAGGGTGGTTAAATTCGTCGCTCCTTTGTACAATAGTCGACAGTGGCTTGCTAGGCCTGTCTTAATACTCCCGCGTTCATGTATAAGTCTAGTGGCAAGTGTGGGGGCAAGAGTTGGGGAAGTTGTCGGTCGCAGAAATAGGCTAGAAAATATCACGGTCCTAAGTTAAGGTATCCTTTTTATAAACTCGGTCGTGTCGAATGGACCACTTTTCCCCAGATAGTAGTGGGCTGTAACTGTGCGCGGTACGTATAAAATGTCTGGGTCGGAGATTGGGGTACAGAGTTGCTGTCGTGATACATATTGTAAGGATATCGGTCGACCAAAAGGTTCCGCACTGAAATCACTTTGTGGGCATTAAAAATTTGGAGCGTATCATCGGGCTGAATAGGTATTCTAGAGAATCGTGAGCATACGACCTGGGAATATTCTGACGAAGTATAGCCGATTATGGAGGCCTCCCGAGAATACATTGTATGGCGCTAGATGTAGAGTCGGGACACCCGTCAAAAAGCGATTCAGCCCCTATCCAGAGAGTTCCAGGTGTTGTTGAGGAACGGTGAATGGCCAATGGTGCCTCGTCGAGTTGGGGTTGTCTGCCTTCCGGACGATATGATAACTAAGTGTCGGCGCGTCCGTGTGGAGTGTGCAGACGAAATACAACGCATTCAACGAAACACCTGCGATTAATAGCCTTCCCCGGCCTTCCCCGATCTATCGTATTGGTTTCCAGTGGCCTCTTAGGCAGGCACCCGAGAGATTTGTCTGGGAACCAACAGGATGCCAGAGATCGCAGCCCATGTTTCCAGAAGGGCCAATGCCACAGCCGTTGGTATTTTCCGATATCAGCTGATTTAAAATAGATGCGAGTGCTGTCAGCGATATCGGTAGCAGTCCATCAGTAGGCGTTCCAGCTCTGCAACCTAATGTGATTGTGAGGCGGGCGAGTCTCCATGGAGGCAAGCTTTGCCGTACCTGAGCCGGATTCTCCGCAGCATCTCGGGCTTGAGGCAGACAGGCACCCCGGCTGAGCGGTGTGGAAAGCCCGGTTGTGAAGGAGCAGATTGTGAAAGGAGGTGGTCGAGATACAGGTGAATGACAAAAGTGAGGTCGAAGCAGTTCGCCTGCTTTACGCCGCACGTCATCCCAGTCTCCTCTCGCGGATCGCTTAGCCAACCGACGAACAACTATCCAGTCAGAAGTCGGTATTTGCACAGCCCCGTCCACCTGGGGTGCATGTTTTGATGCGGCTCAGCTGTGGCGTAGAAGTTCAACGGCAGAAAAATTCACGGGGCATCTTGCTCTGCTCTCGACAATTTCTTTCTCTGATCGGTCTTCAGCCCCCTGACTTGTGTCTTTTGTATTTTGCTCTCTGCCATGTGTTTTCCAGATTGTGCCTTTCAGCCTGTGCCTTTCAGCCTGTGCCTATGCCTCTGCCGGCCTCCTTTGCGGTTTGGAATCTCAACAGCCGGACGAGCAGGTACAAAAAGCCCCATCTTCCCCAAACTAGACAGCACTATGGGTTCAAAGCTCGTACCACTCCATCCTCATGACCGCCCCGACGGAAAAGCTTCGCGGACTTACCATTTCTACGGGCATGCCGCTTACACGGGCGCAAGCAAAGCAGCAACCCCAGACCGAGAGCGGGGAGGGTGATGATGACAGCGGTAGTAACGGTATCACCAGCTCACCTCAGGAGTTAGACGTGCTCGGGCGCCGGTCGCCGGCTTCCTTTAAGCAAGGTAATGCTGGGAAGTATGACAACCGCCATCTGTCGGAAGAGAGCTGGCAAAGGGCCAAGGACGGTCTTTCGGAACGCTTCACCATCGAGTCATGCAGCGAGATTACTCCTCCGCGGCCGGAAACCTATTATGTCTTTCAGCTAGCTCCGCACATCTCGCAGCCCGGTAGCTCTAAGTCGGCCGAGACTGATAATGTTGTCATCCGCATTGGGGCACCGGACAGCCAGTATCAGAGCCCAACCTGCTCTTGCCAGGATTTTGAGGCACGAGGAACCGCTTGCAAACACGTGTTCTGGCTCCTAGATCAGATTCTCGACTATTCACAAGCATATCGGGTTGGAGAGACATTGCCTTTGTGGGATGACGGGTGTGCTTTGCGGCACGATACACCCTACGATCAAATACGGAAACGGACTTTAACGTCAATTGCAGCCGACCACCGTGCCCCGTTCAGGCGGCGTTCGGACTCGCATGTGGATACCGCGGATGATGAGCCAACCTTTTCACGCAAAGACCAAGTGTTGGACATCTTGTCTACGTTTGATCCCGAAACATTACCTGAAGAATATCTTGCGGGGACGCAACAGGGGCTTGCCGAGGGGGGACTGAGCTCACGAAATCTTTTGGACCCAAAATCCCTAGAAGGAACAGTTTTTGGCCTTGCTGTCCGCGATAACTCTTTCTTCACAGCCCTTCGACGCGCGGTCCCCCCCGACTACTGCACATCAATCTTTCTTGATAAAGCCTTGGCTAAAGTTCACGAATCTTTGAATAGACTGGACAAGTATGTTGAGAGTGGACCCCTTAGGGACACGATTTCGTGGGATGTGGACTGCTGTGCAAACAATCTCAGGGAACTAGTCAGCCGGATTAGACACCATATAGAGCTTCGAGCACCTCTGGGACGGGCCACGAAAACCAAAGCATTTAGGCTCCTGGTAGCGATACTAGAAGAGGTGACGAAGCGGAACTACGACGTATACGTGGATATTGTCTGGGCTAGGGAAGCCCCTAGCACTGAAAAGGACGTTGACCGCAACCTCTACCAGAAACTCGTTGGCAGCTCCACGAAGGCTAGTAAAACCGAAATTCGGCCGCAGGAGTTTCCGGAGAAGGGAAAGGGTAACTTTGTTCTTGATGCTCTTAGGGACTTGACCGACGCCGGGCGCGATGATTCTCATAAACTTCAACAGATCCTCCAGGCTATTGAAGAGAATGGTGCGCCGCAAGGCTTTATTGCGGAGCTTAAAAGACTCAAAGGCCAGCTACCGAGTAGTATGGACGCGGTTGCCAGTCAATCAACGGGCCATAAGAGGGTTGGTGCCGATGAGGACCGTGGGCGCCAGAAACGCATGAAGTGAGCAAGTAGCGGGGGCTGAGTTCTCGATTCGATTCTTTTTTCATAGGTGCAAGCCCGGCGCTGTGCGTCGGTATTATCTGATTTCTATAGTCTGGCTGTTATTGTTTATGTCACATTTGACCTGGTTAATGTACTCACAAGCGGGGCAAGACCCCTATTATACTTAGAATCCATCGCCAGACCAGAGCGCCAGTACAGCGTAGATTGAAGTCGTGCGTGTGTGACGTAGTACTCTGGTTTTCCCCATTCGGTTTAGCTGCCTGTCCCTCTCTTCCTAGTATGCGCTGACATTTGGTTATTACTCTAGAGAACATACGGAGAGCGGAAACGCTTTTTATTGAAGAAAATATGCCAGGGTAATTAATGTATGGGGGTCATTTTTTTGGATCGAAACGGCAGAGCCCATCCTCTGAGAAAATCTAAAGGCTAGCGGTCCGAAGTAGAACTTGCCTCTTTACCGAAGCCAATGCTCGGAGTCCCATTTGTGGGGGGGAAGCCCGGTGGTAATGGAATGCCGTACTTGATTATCGCAACTAAACCGCCACGTTTGATCTTGACAGCCTAGATAGTTATTAGGAAGATTCCCGCGAACAGTGGGGAAAAAACTAAATGCCCTGTCGGGTTATATTGAGGGATGCTGGTTCTGAGGATGGTGCGAATAGAAAAGAGGGGTTCCTCGATAGAGAGTTGCGTGATGGCAATTGTTTTGAAACGATGCTGTTGGTAGTGCAGCGATTAGCCATGTTTCCAGACCGTTGGCTGATTGAATCGGGCCGTTGGGCTACATGTATGTACTCTGTACTCTATTTATCAAGTAACAGCGTAACCGAGGCCCAGAAGACAACCAAGAACCTGCCTGTGCAGTGTACTTACATAGAACGGTTGCGTAGGGACACCGTGACGTGAGACGGGTTCAAGGGTGATTGATTCTCTCGTGTGCCGTTGGGTTTTTGGGATCTATGTGGACTTTACTTTGTTCTTTTCGTTACCCTCTCTCCGCTCTCACACCTCTCATTATACACAGGATAAAGGAGCGATTCGAGAAATTGTATCAGAACGCTACATGACCTCCGCGACGACGACGTGTGAAACATTCCATATTCGTCCTCAGCTTACTGACTAGATCACGTAACTGCAGGCGCCCGTGGTTTTAAAAAACACCTCCTCGAGGCTTAGTTGGAAACCTCTTGTGAAGCACTCACTGGCGTTGGTGCAAGCAAGTCGTAACGACCGACATCCAGGCCAGACCGTTGTCCAAAGCTCACAACTTGTACCAACATCCCATGTAAAGAGAACGACCGGGTTTGTGAGCAGTCTTTAGGGATCACTTTCGGTAGATTAAAATGTATAGGAGAGACGACAAACACAGCCCTGTACACTAAAGAGAAAAATCGACCATAACATATGAAATTAGAATAAAAGAGAACCTAAATCTTTCAGAGAAAACCTCCAACAGATCTCGATATATCCACAGACTTTAGCCAGACCCGAGTCGGACCGGTAAGTAAGAAAAGAACGCTTGAACGAAACATATGTTTCCTCTTCTATTTACGGCCCTTTGGTGGTGGTGGGAATCGCGGACTAACTGGTGGGCTTTCTACTCTTGTCGAAGCTGTGAAGGCCTGCCCGGGAGTTGCAGATTGTGGTGGAAATGACGGACTAGCCAAAGGACTTGAGTACGCTTGAGGGATCGGCACAACTTCGTATTGCTGTTCGCCAGGAGCCGCCGGTACAGGATCAAAGCTTCCTTGCGGAGGTTGGGGGGTGGCATTTTGCACTTTGATCGGCGGTGGCTGTAATGTGAAAGGTTTTGGTTGAGAGAAAGACTGGTGCTTTGTCGCGAATTGGGACCCGTAGCCCTCTTCTGCTTGAGAATGAGGGTCGGTAGGGGGGAATCTCGGCGAGAATCCGGGCGAAGTTGGGAAGCCAGGTGTAGTTGGGAAGCCAGGTGTAGGTGGGAAGCCAGGCGTATTCGGCGCTGATTGCGATCGAAGTTGAGCGAGATACAGATCGGTGCGGGCCTTGTCGCGCATGTCCATAGACTTTCGTAGCTTTCTCTTAGAAGCAAATCGATAGAACACGATACCATATACGACGATGGTGAATGTCTCGACCACGATCTCGATGATGCAGCAGATGAGTGCCCAGCCCTGTCAATTGTAAGTAAACCGACGTCGTAGCCAGCAAGAGATGACAAACCTGAAGTCTGCACACTAATTCATAAGAAACATCGGACTGGAAAAGCTGTTTCCTCTTGTTGTCCTTACAACTCCAGCCCCAAAGGTCTTTTCCTTGACCGTTGATCTTGCTGCTATTTAGAATACCAGCGGCTATACCCCACATCACGATACTGAACACAAAGGTCCCGACGGCAAACACAGTGTAGTACACAGCTGCCTTCTCCGCCCGCTTGTGGCCACCCCTCCAGTACGCAAACATGATAAAAATCGACATGAGAAGAGAAACGCAGGCAATTACCAAGAGTGTGATTTGAGGCCAAGGCCTGGTGTGCGGTGCCCACGCAGGCAAATTATTGCGTGGCGGTAAAGCCTTAGTCGCGTTGAAAATCATAAATGTCGCCGAAACCATCGATAAGACAATCAAGCTGCAGCTGAAGTTCACCCCTCTCAAAACGACTTTAGCTAAGCGTACGCGGAATTTTACTTTCTGTGGTGAACAGCCGAGTTAGGACGTCACAACTCCCGTCTAGACCAGTCAAGGGGTAATGGTACATACTAGGTCTTTAGCCTGCTCTTTTTCTGTGAGTTGCTCTCGTTTTTCCACGAGTTGCTCTTCCCGGAAGGTTGGACTTAGGGGGCTTTTGATGTTTCGCGAGATTCCAGGGCTCTTCATCGCACTCTTCAACGGTGTACCAGGAGTGAGATATCTCGCATTCTTATCATCTTCTTCGACTGCCACTCCTGGATATGTCGCGTGCCTGGAGGGATCTGATTCCGATATATACCCAAAACCAACGTCTGAAGGTTGGGGTTGGGGTTGGTAATGGTTCGTCATCGTGCCTGGGGGGTCCGCGAACGGCGAACGGCTGGACTGTGAAGGTTCGATGGGGGAGTGCACGGCGGTGGCTTCAGCAAAGCGCGGTGTTCGAGGGGTTTTCAGCGACGGAACTGATGATGAATTCGACGACGTTCGAGACCGCGTGGCGACGAACGGATCGGTCTTCGTGTCTGTGGTCGTTGGAGGCATTCGGTTGAGACCGAAAAGGACAGAAAAAAAAGTATTGGTTGAAAGACTGTAGATAAGTGCGAATATAACACTCGCTCTGTTTGAGTAACTGAAGACCAAAGCTTCAAGGATATCAAAAACAAGGAGATGGGATGCTCTGTTGTATTACTATGATGGAGAGGCCGGCTATCGGGGGAAGAAGAGAGCTCGAGTCGATAGCTGGGCGACGGCCGCCTTTTGTTTAAGCGCGCGAACTCCTGAACACAATGGAATAAAGCTAGTTTCGGTCTGCCGTCAATGTTAGCCTACGCTGGGGGGTGGTGAGGTGGAGATAGTCATGCTGAAGGGAGCCACTCCACGCACAGTGATTCTCAGCCAGCGCGAAGGCGCTACTCTCCGAACGAGACAAATCCAATGACAGGCCGTCGGGAAGAAACGATGGCTAGCTAAAGCCAATGCTCTGCAAATAGGCGCCCGGGAAATGATGATGTGGAACCTGATAGTCCTCCCGTCAGAGTTGACGCTGAGGAGTCTGCGCTTCGCTTTGTTTCCACCAGACCCCGTCAACCGCCGCGAAGTTTGCTCCGTTGACGAGCGACGCACAATGCGATCCAGAAGCCGTCGCAGTAGAGGAAGATCCTCCTGCTCTTCGGATTGCGGTGTTTTCGATCCCTTTTGTTCAGTCCCTTTTCTGCCTTCCCTTAGCTCTCGATCGAGCGAAAGACAGACGACGGACAGCAGCAAATCGTGCCGGGCGCTGAGGGGAAGGAAGAAAGCAGTCGATAAATCCACGGCGGAACGTAGGCGCCGGGAGCCTTGTCGGGGTCGGTGTGTGGGTGGGTGGGCAACAGGCAATTCCGCCCAATAAACGACCCCGGCGTCGCGCCCGCCAATTCTCCCATTCTCACAACACCATTGTCCCGGGGGCTATCATTGGCGGCGTACTGCCAGAGCCCATGCAGGACGCACACACGGAGCAGCCAGTAAGTAAGCAGCGCATCCTCCCACCTGCTCCGTCGAGAGACGCCGGCGCATGGGCTGCCCCCATTGCCCACGGCGATTGGCACGGTTCCATGCGGCATGCGCCAATCCCAGAGGATTTTCGATTGCAGCAGATGGGATATGTTGTGCAGGCAAGTGCACACGATTTTGGGTGCCGTCTCCCGGCGAGGATTCTGTCGACAGAGGGCGAGGGATATCGCACGTTCCCTTCCAACCCCACTACTCGGATGCATCAGTGGAATTTGGCGTTCCTGCAGGACAAAACTGCTTCGTTTCCCGACTGCAAATACTTCGTCCCAACCCCGTCTGAACTGCATTCTAAACGGAGCAGAATTCCCACACACCTCGCTGCACATTGCAGCAAGTTTGCTGGTGGTCAGATTCGGCAGTACGGTTCTCCGTTGGTGGCTCCGCCCACCAGCTGAAGTCGGACTCCCGTCATTGCCATCGTCATCGCCATCGCCATCGTATCCCTTTGGAGGCATGAGCATCGCATTTGTACACGTGTATGTATGTACGTACCGGTGACGGCCCAAATGGTCTATTCCTTTGGTAATCAGGTGGCGTGCACCAATCGGCGATTCCTCTAGGGCCAATCTTCGGAAAATAATCTCCAAGAATAGACATGGCCTCCCCCGGTCGCTGCTGTGGCGTTGCGAAATGCGAGGGGTTGGTTCCAACGGTCATTTCCTACACTCGCGCTTACGTACTCCGCTGTGCGGAGTACTCTCGAACATACTGTACACGGCCTCCCTATTTTTATCGCTGAGCCCATTGCACCGTACTGCTCTGTACATACACGCATACTGTGTAGTACGCGTGAGCCTCAATCACAACTCCACAACGTCCCCAACTAATATAGAGAATGCCCTCGAACTGATTGGGCGCCTCAGCGGGAACCCATCTTACCTTGTCATACACGGGAACTTACAGAGGTTGGGGCTATACTACGTGCTCCATAGCGCAATCTAGATTGTAGAGCTTACTTAGCGTAAAAGCGGAGTTACTCTCGTTAGCGATAGGGGCGGGGCCAACGGATTCCTAATTCCTGGTCACGTGGAATGCGCCGGTTAGTGCATCGCTGAGCCCAACCAACATATCCAACGAACAGTGAACAGCGGCCGATCTCATCAAACCCCATGGCAGCGTCGTCAGCAAGGGCCGGAGCGCTTCCACGGTTTCTCTTGCCCAGATTTACGTGGAAACCCCGCCCTATTCGCCCGATTTCGGTTGCCAATTCCCGGGGTCAGACGGTCGCGGACAGGAGCAGTGTTGCATATCTAGTCGTGTCATCAACTCCACACGAACCCCTACGGAGCTTTGGGCCTCTTCACCGGCCGACGAAGCCTCAGAGCGCCTCAAGTTCATATTCGTTGCTACAACTAAATCGTGCATTTCATAACACAGTCCAACGGCCCCGCGATCATCACTTTGATACCTTGAAATTTGTTCAGCGGCTGAAGGATGAAGGGTTCAGCGAGGAGCAGGCCGTGGCGATGATGAGGGTCTTGAGCGATGTGATTGAAGAGAGGTGTGTATAGCGTACTACAGTACTCTGATTATCGCAATGAAAGCTTATGTTTACTATTTAATCTAGCGTCCAGAACCTCACTCGCACGATGGTTCTACGCGAGGATCAGGAGAAAGTCACATATACCCAAAAGGTTGACTTCGCAAAACTGCGCTCCGAACTCCTCAGCGCCGACTCCGCTGAATCCTCCCTCACTCGAGCTTCTCACGAACGTCTCACAAATGACCTTGCCAAACTAAACTCCCGTCTGAGGGACGAAATTAGCAGGACACAGGCGTCAGTACGACTCGACCTGAACCTTGAGAAGGGCCGGATTAGAGAGGAAGCAAATGTACAAGAGTTGAAGATCAAAGAGACGGAGACGAGGATTGAGCAGGAAGTTGCCGGACTGAGGGAGAGGGTTGAGGGTGTCAAGTTCTCAACCCTACAGTGGTTAATGTGAGTGGCAAAGCCTATTAGCAACTTTTCCTGTTGCTTTCGCTATCTAATACCGGCCTTAATTAGGGGTGTATGTACGGGAACTGCGGCGCTTATACTGGGTGTGTGGCGCCTTTTGATGTGATTCAACGGGTGTCACACCAAATACAACAGAAGGCCCGCCGTAGCTAATCCCGGAATTTCAACGCATTCGTTTTACACGTGAAACGGCTGAACTGTTTCATCCAATAACTACCCTGATTCATAGCTCCGATGGGCCGTACTCAAGAGTTGGCTACGTGACAGCGTAACATAGATGCTAAGGTGTGAGTGTGATAACTACCCCGTTCTAAATTAAGTTTAGCTCAGTCTTCTCATGTTCTCAGTAGCCTTATCTTTATATTAATGCGTGGATAAAGAGACTATCACCACAGAGCGGCACAAAGTGTATATATCGGCTTGCATGTTCAGACATTCCCAAGCCTTACGCCAAGATGCGGTGCATGTGTAGTTAGCAGGGCCTCTTAGATACAACGTAGAAATCGTATAACAGTGATGTGGGTGGCGCGTCAATATCTAACGGCGGCAGACTAAGGTGTCTGTATTCTAAAGGCCGATCACAATCCGAAGAGCTTTTTCAACTCAGCCGCTGTATCCTCAAGACTGGTAACGCTGTGGCCCACAGTCATCGGGTCTTCATATATCTCATAGTCATTCCCACCCTTGTATGTCTTGTCACCAAAGAAATGGATTGTTTTGTAGCGAACGCCACCTGGTCTCTCAGTTTCAGCCTCGATGTGCTGCAAACAGTACGTTTTATCCCAACCTATGGGGAAGACATCAAAACAGATTTGCCCTCCGAAGGAGTACCTAAACGTCAAATTGAAATGTAAGCAACATAGCCAGGGTAAACTAATTCCAGTGTCGGGGGTATTCACGTAAGGCCCAAATCAGCAAACTTTTCCTTGTGTCTCTACAATTTAGTCCTAATACCATGCTGTTTATCGTATTTTTCGTACTTATCTCGCTCATCAAAGCTAGCATTCCCTCCGATAGGCGACACATTGATCATCCCATTTCTGAATTCCACAAATGTTCCTCGCTTGACTGGAATATCCAAGTCTGCAATATAGCGCAAGATGGGTCTCACCAGCCGCTTGTACTTCTCCTCTCTAATCCACCTGATGAAGGAGTTGCTCGGAAGAACCTCGCCCATGCGGTAGGCGGTGAGACCGTTTTCGGCGAAGCAGAAGTCAAAGAGGGACGTGACAGAAAGAGATGAAGTGCCAAGTTGCTCCTGTTGCTTTGCCAGGTCTGAACCGCCAACAATACCAATGGCGATTTTATGGCGGAGAGCAGCGAGGAGAGTACGCATTTCGGGGCTCACGGCGCGGCGAGCCAGAGTAAGAGTGTCGTCAACGTCAAAGAGGCATGTTGTGCCAGTAACAGGGCGTTTGTCTAGCGGCGGGTAGATAGCTGCGGCTTCAGCCATGACGGGCGAGGCTTGCGAGTAGCAGAATCGGGAATTCTACTCCGCAGCGAGAGCCAAATGAAACTGATACGGTGGAGGGAAGTGGGGTAGGACTGAATGCGAAGTGTGGTAAGGGTTGGGTTATCATATCTAATTAGCAAGACGCGGTGGGAGGAGTATCCTGTCGCTCTACTCTGTGCTCAATATGCTGGAGTTTCTCTGTAATTGCTGGCGGGATCGGGCATTCCACTATATCAACGGGCAAGCGGATGATTGTGATGGTCACGTGTAGATAACGATTATCGATGACGTATATTGCGGTGTACTATTCTGTAATCAACCAGCAACAGGTTTTGCTCCAATAATGCCCGAACGACGACCATCTCCTCGCCTCCTTTTTGCTCTCCACTTTGATCCTCGGATATTCAATCGACGAGAACGTCCCCCGTGATGCTTCTTCCTTTCTGGATTCTGCCTCTCGTATCGGCGGCCATGTGGCTTGGTTAGTGTACAGCATGCCACTTGATTCAGGAGTTTAAACGCTAACGAACGGCAGGTATGCTGCTAGCAATGCTAGCGGTTTGGACTGCCCAAGGGCATCCGCACTATGCGTCAATGGTTCTGGGTCAAAGAATAGCGTAAGGTGCTGAGGGAATTGGCGTTTCGAGAGACTGAAACCCTGCGCAGGTACATCTCAGGTGGGCAGCGTACAGACCCAACCTACGGGATGCCCCGTTGACGTTGGGAAGATATCGGAGCAAGCTCGGTCAAACCACTCTTTGTTGCTGGTTGCTGTGTAACCACGATATCCCTTGACCTAGCGTTTTTATCCGAGCGATGGCTACGCCATAAGGCGATCCTTGCCCCTAACCTCGAGACATCCGAAAAGGTCCTGAGCGCTTTGTCCACTGTCTTCGCTGTCCTCGGCACTGTTGGCCTGATATTGCTCTCGGTGTTCGATACTGTTCACCATCCCAAGGTGCATCGCCTCTTTCTGTTGCTATTTATGTGAGTGCCTAGCCCTACAGCTCTCGCACCACTAACGCAGAGCAAAGGCTTGGTTATGTACTGTCGGCAATATTCGTATGTTGGGAGTACCAAAGGCTTGGGATTCACTTCCGAGAGCATCGAGTTCTACGTCGGTCATTTTGGCTGAAACTAGGATTTATCATTGTTGAATCATGCCTGGCGATAGGTAAGAGACTAGCGTATTGCTCACAACATATCCCTAGACTAAACCTAACTAGGCTTTGGTGCCTGTCTATATAAGGCCAAACAGAACCCCGGTGCTATATTGGAGTGGAGTAATCAACCCTGTTAATCTAGGCTTTGTAATCATGCTAACCATGGTAGTTATTTCGTTTGTTTTTACTTTCTATATACTCACATTCCTAGTAGACCTATATCCAGTCGTTCGCACAAAGAACAGGCAGCTCCGTGACGGGAATCAGTTAGAAGCGGGCACCACCGGTAGTCCCGAGGAACACGAGGAGGTTCACCGTTTAAACGAGCTGCCTAGTGGTAGCAGAGACGAGAGCGAGAGGGGTGCGCCAGAGGTTGCTCGAGGCTAGCGCCGGGCTTGTATCATACAATACATTACGCCTATTACTCATGCGCTTTCAAGTGGCGATAAGAACTTTGGGAAATACAGAAGATTCTCGAAAATCGAAGCCGAGCATTGCGTAATGTATCGGAGATCAAAGGATTCCCAACCCTGCGTAGCTGGGTTTTGTTGTGATTTCCCAATGAACCATTAAAACAAAACACGCGGCTAAGTATATTAGAGACGACACTACGTTATCTTCGAAAATGCCCCCCCCCACAGCCGCCCTTCTTAGAAACACCGTATTCGAATATACCTAGCCGACCAAATACTCTCGTCATTGTTCTGAGCTAGGCGGACAGGTATTGGGCATCTTTATGTCATAAGAACTGCTTCATCAGATAAATTGCCTGTCTCTAGGTACTGGTACTAGGCACATTTCTCTCGATAACAGCGACATCTCTAGTAAAAGGACAAGGTTCTTCTGGACCACCTCCCTTCACTAAGTCAGGAATCGCTCCTTCGTAACTAGCTTCAGCCTCGTTATGCCTGACCTTTGTTCGTGTTTCTGGGAAGCCTCTCCCTGAGCCATCTTTTAATGCTAATTTTACTGCCGGTGATGTTGGCGGAGCTTCTCTTAATGAGAATGTGCCTCCTAAGAGATGTGATTGGGTACTGCGGGAGCGTCAGTCACTAGCGTTCCGCCCTGCCTGTTAACAAAGATTCCGTTTCCGATATCTCCCTTGCCTGTGGTCCTCCTGATGTCACTCCCAGCAATCCATTTCCTAACGGTATAACAGGCGGTCTATTTGGTTGCATACGTTCTTCCTTCCGCATTGGTTTATGCTGCGTTTTCCTGGTCCCCTTGCATAGCTTCTCGGGGGCTGTCTTACGTCAATACGCATACATAAACCTGTGGAAAACGAGATAATTGCCTTGGACTAACCTCTTGGCCCCTATCCGAAGGTTTTCTTCGGTCATACGTCGCTCTTTTTCCAGCTCCAGCCCAAACTCCTTCCTCGCCCCCTCCTTCTCAGCCATTTCGCCAATCTCACCTAAGAGTGGTTGAACGTTCCTTGCGGCGGCGGCGTTGATCTCTCCTTGTTCTGTGAACTTTCCGCCCCCAACACCTATCTTTCCATAGTTCGACATTCTAGTCGCGCTTTCTGCCTCTGCAGCAGCGATCGCCAGAGCTTCCCATTTTTCTTGTGTCGGGGGGGATAGCCTTCCGGTTTGAGAGAGAATTTTCTCATCCATTTTGTGCATACTCGCCTGCACATTCTTTTGGGCGGTAGCTATCAGGGCTTTATGGCCCTTCTCCAGTTTTTCTACATCCGCTTGTTTGAGACCTGAGAGTAACGGCGTTTCAACCTTAGATTGCTCTCCATCCTGGGATATACTCTTTCTCAGACTGGAAGCCCTACGTCGTGTGACGTCTTGAATAGGAGGTGGTAATTGAGTATGGCTCGAACCAGAGTAGTTTCTGTACGCTTCATGTTCACCTTGGAGGCTTGTCAGTCTATCTTGGGTAAGCTTGTTCGCGACTTCTTGCATATTGTTGGAGTGTGCTGGTGCATGTTCTCTGCTTTGATCTAACGCGCCGGAGGGAAAATATGTGCTGAGCCTGTATGCTGTCAAGCTCTTCCAATTGCCCTCCAGCCCCTTGTTGTCATTCGTTGAGCCTTGTTGAACTGCAGTGGGCTTCCTTGTCATTGAAATTGCTGCAGCTCGCACACCCGCTCCCTTCCCATCCGCAGTTTCTTGCTTAGAAGGTATGTGTGTGCTACCCATCCCTTGTCTAGAATTGCCCCCCGTGACACTGTGAGGCAGTGTGCTGCTTCTATTCATAGAGGGACTATGGGCAGCCGTTGTTGTATTCAAGGCACCGGCAGCAAAGCCCACTAAATCTGGCCATGTGTTGGTGGCCGTAGGTGCTAATCCAAATCTCGACCTCTTTGCCCCCATGACCCCTATTACTGTCTGCGGCGATGCCTCGCTGTCGGTTGCAGTATGTCTGTAATTCGGCCGGGGGCTCAATCCCTGGTTTAAGAGGGTGTTCTGCGGTGAAGTAGGATTACTGAGAGATGGCTTCACCAGGTTTCGAGCATGGGCCACAAGCGCAGCTTTCACACCTTGCGTACTAGGTTTGGGTTGCGATGGCTTCATTGACTCGAGGTCCTTCGCACGCACTGCGGCGGCGAATGCAGAGGGTGAAGGATCCGCTTTCCAGCCCGGGATCGGCTTACGTAGCGAGCTCGCAACACTGGCGGCAGCGCCTGCGGACGACGGACCATTCGATAAGCCCAGGGAAGGAAAAGACGGCAGGTCCTTAGGATTAGCGTACTTCAGCGAAGCGGTAGCCCCTATATTCAGTAAATGTGAGTATTCTCTTCGGGCCTCTAGGCAGTTTCAATACACAACCCATTGCAGAAAGTCTGTGTTTACTCCCGTCCAACGACGCCTTATCGGCCGTCTTCATAGTGTCTTCCTGCCGCGTTGCATACAATGCTGCCGCCGCAGCTTGATACTCGAGCCTCGCAGGTGCCTCGCGAGAAGAAGGCTTCAACGGCGTAGATGTCGGGGTAACGCCCGTCATATTTGCACGTCGTACGGCGTACTAGGAGGGAAGTGGTGGTCGCAGCCGGGTGTCATGAGGGCATTGCGCAACAAGCGCATAGGATAAGTAACAGTAGGAGCAGACAGGCAAGAGTACTTGGTGCAATAACTTACTCCGTTCCATGATGACATTGATTCCGGTAACGATGACGCAAGTGGGGAGCTATGCAAGGGACTTGTGGGCCGCCGTAGCTCGTGCGCCCCGCCCCGCCTCCTGCGGGGCAGTTCGATGCACTCAGGACTGCAAGGGCACATCTTTCTAATATGGATATCGTACACCCTGATATATTAGGAAAGAGACTTGCTGAAATCAAGACAGAATAATGCATTGCTTTGAAGAGAAGGTTCCCGACAACTTAAAGATCCAAAACTCAGACTAACCAAAATCTCCATCTTATCATTGATTTTCATATCCTACGGTGGGAGATGCTACTACCGCCCTGTTGAAAGCCGACTCGGCGCATGGAGTTAGCTCTATTAGTCGGGTAAGAGAGTGGTAATAGTTTCCACTGTGTACATAAATATTTTCTCTTTACTCTTGAGTCTGTCTGTCAAGAAAAATATAAGTCTATTGTCCCAACACTATACTAGAATCCTATCCTTCAATCCTATCCTTCAATCCATCCTTGACGGCCTGATACACTTCGTCTGGGGTCTTAGCCGCATCTATCTTGACAACTCTGCCCTCCTTTTCAAAGTAATGTACGACCGGCATACTCGTTTCTACGAACGTCCGGAAGCGCTTTCTGATACTCTCGAGATTGTCGTCAGCGCGACCAGAGGATTTGCCGCGGTTGAGGAGGCGCTGTAGCATGACATCCTCAGGGCAATCAAAGAAGAGCGTAAACCGGGATGGACAGACGTCGGATTCGAATTTGAGGGCTTGGTCCATTTTGCGGGGGAAGCCTACAACTTTCAGTCCAAATCCGGGGAAGGACACCCCGCGGGGTAAATGACCAGGGGCTTCGTACCATCGATCAAGAATTTAGCACTACCCTTCTCGATACCGTCTCTCATGGCATTCTCCAGCAGAACCACTGTCACCTCCATTGGCACAATTTTGCCATCTTTAATATACCCTTTTATCAGTTCGCCGAACTCACTGCCCGGCCGCTCTTGCTCGGCACGCAGCAAGTCCCCAGCACTGAGGTGTTGGAAACCGTAGTCTCGCACTAGGTTCGCACATTGGGTGCCTTTGCCAGCGCCGGGGCCGCCCAGCACGAAGACGACAGAGATGGAGGAAGGTGAGAAGGCTGGTATGTCTTTTGGTGGTTGCGGGAGGCGGGGGTGGTCATCGGGAGATTCAATCGCAGGCATGAGTTCTAACACGTAGCATTGACAATTTATCAATTAGCCGCCCGGTCTGCAATTACGACTGCGAGGAGGGGGAAAGGGCTTTGGAGAGACGTGGAGAAGCTGATCGTGCAAGGTGGGAAGAGTAATATGAACGATAATCATATTGAAACAACACATACGCGACACTTCTGGAGAGAGTAATTAGGAAAAACGGCCAGACTCTAACGGCGACCGTGGGATTTGGGCCCGTGTAATAAGCTCGTCGAATGGTGGCTCTGAAATTGTTCAGTTGAGGCTAACCAACAACCCGCGACCCCCAATTTGCGGGGCCCACCTACACCCCAATGTTTTAGTGACTAGAAGCGCCGTGCGCCCACAACCAGTCATTAGAAAATTAATCTGAAAACTGGCTTTTTGTTCCACCATTGCGTTTAGTAGGTCTGCTTTGTTTTTTTTTTCAGAATTTTCAAATCGCTCCTTTGGGGGCTGGAAACGCCGTTTTTAGGTGTACTTTTGAGGTGGTGAGGGGTCTCCGCTTATGTCAGGCGGCCGCTGCGTGGGCCACAAATTGTAGGGGCCTATATATCACAGATAGCCAGAAACAAGCTTCCCATGTCTTTTGTCGCAATATCATCGCAACACCATCTCGAAAGAGGATCGGAAACGAAAATTTTACTATAACTAGCGTTAGGGGTCTCATTGTGTATATCGCTAGACCTTCCTTGTTAGACTTGCATCCTAGATATTGGTTCATCTGGCCGCTAATGCGAGTTTTCTTTCAAACGTTATTTGCGTTCTATACAGGAATGAAGGAACCTTCAACTAGCTTGCAAGAAGTAAGAGCAGCGAGAATCTCAATCCGCAACCGTTTCTACGGTCTGCTGGTGTTGCCCGCTATGCCCCCTACCTCCGCCACCATCGGCTTTACCCTCCGCTTCTCTGGCTTCCCTTTCCCGCTGTATCGCCACGCTCTCCCTTTCCCTCCTAACAACTTCCAGCACTCCTCTGAGGCTCTCGCGCCATGTATCCAGTCTCGTTGCCACCTCCCTCCACTGCTTCTCTCCAAATACCCTATATGTGCTCCGATGGATCAGAAACGTCTGATTCAGCTGTGACAACTTGCCCTCGACTAGTCCCGCACGTATCACGTCAATCACCCACACCTCCACATCCTCGGGTGGAACCTGCAAGGCTTTTGCGATCGATTTGTACGGGAGAGAGCGGGATTGCGTAGATGCCGCTAGCGAAGCCAGTGTTAACAGCCGCATCTTCCGATAAAGGACGGAGTTATCTAGTCCCTCTTCGTCGTCAATCCAGCCGTCGTGTTCGTCCTTAAAGTCAATATAATCGTCTAAGAGCTGGGCGGAGAATATCTCCAGAAGCTCGAAATATATGAGGTCGGATTTTCGGAGGGCTTGGACGGAATCAAGTGAAGTAAGGTCTTGGAAGTCGAAGTGGTTCGGATGTGAGATCGCAGCTTTTAAAGCGCGGAGGGCGATAGTGCGTGCTTCGGTCGATGTGCATTCTTCAGGAGAGAAGGTTTGAAGGGCGCGGAGAAGGTACGCATAGGATTGCCTAGATAAAAGTACTTTCAGAACTCAAGAGCCATGTGAGTATGGCTACTTTGGACAAACTCTAATTCTCCAGCCTCCTCAGTGATATCTGCAATTTCCACAAATAATATTCGGGAGTCCTCTTCATCCGTTTCCCACTCCTGAAGCCATGAATCTAAATTCTTTAACTGAGGCTGCAGTGCTTCGAATAGTCCATTGGCCCTTATCACCTTCAGCATGCTCTGGAAGACGCGGTATCTTGTCTCGCAGTCTGGCTCGAGGATGTTGAAGATTGTAGTAAGTATCGATACCGCTAGGCCAGGACCGTGGATCGGCGCGGAGGTAATGGGATTTGACAAGCACTGGCAGACTTTTGGGAGGAACATGGCCATGTTTGAGGATTGCCGTATGAGGTGTATAAGGAGGTTGTATGCAGCTATGAATTCTATGATAGGCCCTGATGTGTTAGCCATCTATTCAGTAGTTGAGACTAAGTGATGGCATACCCTTCTCAGGGGCTCCATTAAGTGCAGCGCCAGCGACAACTAATTTTTTAAGTGCCTCATCTCTCTGTCCTTGTTCGAGAAGCGGAGCAATATCAGCTTGTAGGCCAGCTCCCTGTTCAACACCCTGGGATTTTCTGAGGTTATCGATGTACAGAGCAAGTTCATCGGCGAGGTCTTCAAACGGAGCGTCAATGAAGAGGGTATTCGACGGACCAGCCATAATTGAGCAGTGCAGAGGAAACGGGATCTTCTGATCGCGGTGGGTTGAGGCTCTGTGGATTAATTCTTGGCACGCAGCGAAGCAACTAGGAGTGACTGCCCCATTGTGGGTCACGTGAAAGTTATGGGTGGGGATCCCAAGTTCATATTCATTACCAACGCCAGCATCGCCGGTTCTAGTGCTATGTGCATACAAGCCTGAAAAAGCGCATTTCCGTTTCCAATTTCTAGCCGCTGTCAGTCCGCCCCCTCTGTTATCTCAGCTGAAGGATCAACTTTGATATTCAGTTCAGTTAACCCTTCCACATCCTCTATTACCAGCCCCTTTTCATTGGCTAGGTGAAGAAGACAGATGAAGCAATATGATGTTGATATATCCGCCATAGCTTGCGTTGGATAGACTGACTGGAGGTTGTTTATTACAGACGTGAATTTCAGCAAGCCTTCGCCTAACTTCGGCATCGATGCGGACTGATGCTCCGGTAATGTCTGCAGTGGTGGAGGCTAATAGGGAAGTCAGCAAGCTTATTTCTTTCCGTCAAGGACTCTTAAAAGCAGCACGCTTACATCATTTCCAATCCCCATTCCCTTCCACATCTCTTCTTTCAACCGCCTCACGTCCACCTTCTTCGCAACCCTCGCGTACTGGACATACTCCGGCCTAAGCCTCCTACTTTGAGTCACCAATTGGTTTCCAAACGCACCCTCTCGATTTTCTGGCACTAGGACATCCGCAATGCACACCGGGCCGCCTATTCCCTCTTCTTCCAAAGCAGGGGAAAGATGCTCCCTAGCATCAGCGAACTCATCATCATCGTCATCAGCCCCCCCGGGAAATGCACCATCATCATGGAAAAAGTTCGCGTCGTAATTGCCTGGAATCGCATTCTCCTGCGTAGCAGGGTCTTCTTTGCGAGCCCAGAAGGCTTCGTCCATCACCGCATCTAGCTCATCCCCGTCGTGGGTTTGAGATTGCTGGGGTCTTGTGCTACTAAAGCCCCTTTGTCTTGAGCCCATTCTAGCCTTCGGTTTCAGAAACAACCGTAGCAGTTGCCGCGAATTGAAATGCTTATCATCCGGCAGGAGATTTCTTGTCTTCGACTTCCACTGTGTTTTCGGCAGTGAAATGGAAGACAGCGTCGATGCAGGGGTGTAGATGGCTTCTGCCAAGACCGGATTAAGAGGAGATGAGAAGTCTATCTCAAATGGCTCCTTTTCCTTGCGTGTCCTTGTAGTAGGGGTAGGGGATTTCGTTACATCCTTTATTCGCCTTATCTTCCAGTGTTCAGGGCCGGCCCAATTTTTGTGCAACGCCTGGTCGAAGTAGCTCAAGATGTTTTCGTGCCCCCTTCCATCTTTCCCTTGGCTGAGAGAAACAACATAGTCCTCGCTCTCAGCGTCGAATGCGCCAAGGTTTTGACGTTCCTCTACGTCGATGCAGGCCCCGTTCTCAATGTTGCCATCGCTGACGAGATGGGCTCGAGGCTCTATATCCGCACCCCTCGCCCAGGCCTCCCCTCCCTCACCAAAACCAGTTTCCGGAGGCAAGTCAAAGCCGTCCAACGCACCGTCATCGTCATCATCAAAGCCCAGCGGGTTCTCACCATCAAGAAAAATCCCCGACTGGTCTGAAATTTCGGCGGAGCGATTCCGCTCTTGCTTCCAGTCATCGGGGGCTTTAAGGAAAGGTATATCTAGAGACCCCGCTAGGTCCCCAATGTCAAAGTTCTTCAACGACGGGCAAATATCCTGGGCGTCGAGGCAATTCAGGTCAGGGAAGAACTTTTCCCCAAGGGAAGTAATATCGACCTCAGCATCTTCTTCCTCGCCGGAGCTAGCGTCCTCCCCCTCTTCACCCCCCCTAGCTTCAGACTCCTTCTCACCAACCTCTGTGACTTGATCATCCTTGCTCTGTTTCCCTTGTCCTACCTCTTCGGTACCATCCCTAGCGTCATCGCTACTATCAAAGACTATCCTCCCTTGTGCATCGATAGAAAGGTGGTTTAACAATAGGCCTTTAGCACCACCCTCATCAAAGTCCGCAGATGCCTTTTTAAAGAGCGGATCAACGGAGAACTCGAGTTCAAACTTCTTCAGTTGTAGTGTAGAAAACGAAGGAGCAAGGGTTGCTTCCGAGGAACGTTGCGCCTGGGTTTGGATTCAGTTGAGACATCAGTATATGTTAGACTAGCTTAGACCCACTCTCTTTTTCCCGCGCTTTCCTGATCCTTCTCCTTCATCATCCTCACTACCGTCACCACCCTCGCGCCCGTCTTCTTCCCCTCTCTTCTTGTTCCCACTATCAGCCAACCCGCTCAATAGCTTCCCTGTCTCTGTTGCCACACTGTCTACCCTGCTTGTATAAATTTTAACACATCCGTCGAGAGTGCAACTTGCCTTCTGGAAGTTAACACCGTCGCCTTCTTTTAGAAGCGTCATGTCGTGGAAATAATCGATTAGAGCGAAATTCCAAGAGTTCGCTGCGTTAATTTTCTAGAATTGTCAGCAGAAAAGTCAGCGGTCCCTGGGGAATAGGCGGCAGATCCGCACATTATCAGTAGCCATCTTCATCCACTCCTCAAAGTTGGCAAGTATAGGTACACGCTTCATAGGTGTCAGAGCGTTACCACCCACGACGGCCAATCCATGGTCATTCTCCTTCCCACGCTCCGCTGCGATGCTCCTAGGCGTCTTTGGACTACTACTTGCAGCTCTTTCATGTGGATTGAGCCTTCGTCTCGGAGATGCAGCTGCTTTGAGCTGGTTCATCTGTAGGTCGTGCAGGGCTTGTCTGGACTGAAGGCGGGCCGCCTTCTCCCGAACGTCGTCATTGAGGGGAATTCTGCGCACAATGAAGGATCAGAACGCCGCTCGCCAAAGGCAAAGACACGCCGGCCATACTTCATCGGAGACGGCCTGACATGCGCAACAGCCGCTTGCTTGGAAGGGCCTCGCGAGCTTTCTCCATTTCCGCGAGGAGGGTTTGCAACGCGTGGCATGGCAGGTTGGGCGAGGACGAACAAACGGGCTCTGACTCTGTCGCGCAAGAAGAGAGGGAGAAACGATTGAGAGGGCGATGCGGTGCCGCTATCGGGTGCTGGTACGGAGGCGTGGATTCTCCTCTTGTTTACAGTATAGTCAGCACCGTGTTTCTCGTGTAAACAAAGGCGGGTAGGCTCACGTGCGCTCTCTCCCCCCGCCAAGTAACACCGAAACGTCACGCACTCGCCACGGCGGAGGTGGGAGGTGGATTAGAACGATTGACGATGCCGTGCCCTGTATTCTCTGTATTCTCCGTATTCTGCATCGCCTTGTAGACAAGCCCACTCCACTTCTGCTCAGAGCACCTGTCATGCCCTGCTACTTTAGCCAGTCCCTCTGCAATGGCGTTCCTACATCATCGTGCGCCGTTATCGGGGCGCTGGTACCGACCGTTTTACACCACAATCTTAGCTATATGCGCAATTTCGATCTGTAGTGTCATAGCTCACCGGAATGCTTGGTATCTAGGACAGGGCGCCGGCCATAGGGTGCTGTTGCGGGGGAGGGCACTCGGAACTGTTGAGGCATTGCATCGGCGACGGCTGTCTCTGAGGGCCACAGATGTAAGCCCTACTTGCTCACTTAACCCCCCACTCCCAGTGTGTTTTCTGATGCGTCCTGAGCGTACAGTGCTATCTCGTTCACCATGCCGAAGACAAATGCGCTTACGTCCGCGCTAATTGCCCCGATGAGGAAGCCGGTCTCCTCTCGTATCTATCTCTTTACTACTGCCGACTTCCTCATGTCCAGCCCTTGGCTTTCGCCATTTTGATACTCTGGCTTGCTCTCTTATTTACGACTATTGGAATTGCCGCGAGCGATTTCTTTTGCATAAACCTGAGTACTATTTCAAGCATCTTGGGAATGAGTGAAAGCATGGCTGGAGTCACGTTTTTAGCATTCGGAAATGGCAGTCCTGACGTGTTTTCCACCTTCGCGGCGATGAGTACCCATAGCGGGAGTTTAGCGGTCGGAGAGCTCATAGGAGCAGCTGGATTCATAACTGCGGTTGTAGCAGGGTCAATGGCTCTAGTACGACCCTTCAAAGTTGCAAAACGAAGTTTCGTTAGGGATGTAGGATTTTTCATCTTTTCTGCGTCCTTCAGCATTTGGTTCCTTGCCGACGGAAGATTGCAGCTCTGGGAGTGCGCTCTCATGGTCGGTTTCTATGTCTTTTACGTTGTAGTGGTGGTAGTGTGGCATTGGTTTCTGGGAAGGCGACGAGAGAGGAGGGAGCGGGACGCTATCTCAAGGGGTTACTACGTTACACAAGGGAACGAAGAGGTAGAGATTGAAGAAGAAGAGGAAGAGGACGGTGGTGTAAGCGCCGGCGTCGGGGAAAGGAGGAGCTTACTAAGGCACGGCTCCTCAGAAGACTTTGGCGCGCTGGAGAGGGGGGGGCTTGCCCCTAGGTTAGCCGCTAGAGACGAAGACGAGGAGGAGGAAGACCGGCAAAACGATCAGGAGAGATGGTTAGCAGATGTTAATAGTAACATGCGAGTTAGCCGACGGCCAAGGCACGAACGACGGAATACCTTGAACCCAATTCGACCGAGTTTGGTTGGCGCTCTAGAGTTTCGTGCAGTTCTTTCCTCGTTGCAGAAGTCTAGATCCATACAGACTTTGCCGATACCCCTTAGGCGATACTCTGACGATCCAGATTACGTACAACGTCAACCACCATCAGTCCCGGGTGCTACAGCCGAGAGCAGTTCCGGCACGGAAGCTCCTGAAGTTAGTCTTCTTGACGTATCGCCGGATGATTCAGAGCGTAGTGGTGTTGATCCAGGCGCATTCGGAAGAAGGACCCGAGCTGTGTCAACTAATGATGCCATTGGGCTAAACCTAGACTCTAGTGGCTTCAGGAGAACTGTCCCGGACATCGATATCCTAGCTCCAACTCCTCCAGCAACAGGTAGGCTCCAGGACTCCGAGTTTGGCCAGACCGCCGCCTCCAACGTTACGACCCCGGTCGGGCGCTCTCCGTCTCCTAGCATATCAGTTTCCCCGCCCCCATCACAGCAAGGGTCTAGACGGTCTAGCCGAAGCCAAAAATCGGCCCAAGGACCCTCCCCTAATTTATTGGCCCCACCGCAAGAAGGGCACGGAGGGAGTCAAAGAACGACACTATCTTCATCTGTTTCATCGACCGATAGCACACACTCTCCAAAGTCGCGGCCGCCCCGAATAATAATCCCTCGCTATAGCGACGATCCAGAAGATCCAGCTTCTGAATTCCCAACCTTTTATGATTCCCCTTTGCCAATATCTACCCACGGCGGTTCCCGACCTCCGAGCATACGCCTGCCCCCTCCAAGTCTTCCCCAAAGTCCCTCATTTTATGGTCACGAGGATGAAAGCCAAAGCAGGCCATTATGGTGGTGGCCCTACAGCGTTTTACCACCACCAGATGTCCTCGGAGCTACAATTTTTCCAACTTTCTGTGGCTTTAAGGAGAAAAACATCTACGAAAAGCTTCTCGGGCTAATAATAGCTCCTAGCGTATTCCTACTGACAGTAACATTACCCGTTGTGGAGAGCGAGAGAGACGGCACTAAAGAACCAATACCAACAGATATAACAAGAGATTTGAGGTCAAGGGCGGGGACCGGTGTAACTATTCCTCCCAGTTTCGAGCACAATAACGGCGCAGTAGGGGTTCCAAGACGAATACCGCCAGTTCCTGGTGTTCGTGTAAGCCATGAACCTGGCCTATCTGCTGCAGAAAGATCCAGCGGTCAGGAGAATGTAGCAGGAGTGGCGGGCTCTGTAGAGGCAACCGGTGGGTGTTTTCAACCGAAACCATCTCAATCGTCAGAATTGGGCCGCGGCACTTCATCTTCCACTACGCTGGCTCATACCCCAAACGAATGGAATCGCTGGCTCGTCGCCGTCCAGATTCTGAGTGGACCTCTTTTCGTCGTCATCATCGTTTGGGCTAACACCACGGATGACCCTACAAACCTACGCACTTTACTTCGCCCAGTCCTCTACGCTCTCCTTGCCAGCCTCATTGCCCTAGCCCTACTTCTCTTGACTACCACTACCAATCACCCGCCCCGGTGGCACTTCCTACTCTGCTTCGTTGGCTTTGCAGTTAGCATCGCTTGGATATCGACCATAGCCAACGAGGTCGTCGGCGTCTTGAAAGCTTTCGGCGTTATCCTTGGCATCTCAGACGCCATTCTAGGGCTTACAGTCTTCGCCGTCGGCAACTCTCTTGGTGATCTTGTCGCGGACGTCACGGTAGCACGCTTAGGGCTACCGGTAATGGCGCTCTCTGCATGCTTTGGGGGGCCTATGTTAAATATCCTACTTGGCATCGGCATCAGTGGATTATATATCATGATTCGTGATGGGAGGAATCATCATGAAAGGCATCCGAACAAGAACATCCGCTATAAGCCATACGAGATAGAAGTTAGCAACACTCTAATAATATCAGCGGCGACTTTGTTGATCACGCTTGTGGGACTGTTAATAGCGGTACCCTGGAACAAGTGGATGATGGATCGGCGGATCGGCTGGGGGCTCATAGCGCTATGGTCGGTGAGCACCCTAGGGAATCTAATGGTGGAAATCACAGGTTGGGGTGGCAGTATTAACTGAGGAGTGCGTGCGGAGTACATTCCACTCTGCAGCGCGAACCCACCTGTCGATGCTATAGGAGCATTGATATTCTGACATTTGAGATGAATTGATTTGAAACCCGGTCCTGCGGGTCTTTGTATCCAGAAAGTTTTGTATCGATATTATCTGCCAAAATTACTCCATTCAAGCCCATGAAGGATCATAGATACCGAGCCGTTAATGTACTGACCTCAGCCGCCAACCATGGGATGCTGTGAAGTGGTCATGAGGCCAAGAGTGCAAAACACCCATGATCATCGCCCGAGTGCCATACAAGTGCCATCCCCACACCAACCCATCCTGGAAAACGAAACAAAGTATGTAGAGCCACAGCTATGCGAATCTCCCAGCTCAGCTACCTCAGCGTCTGTTCAGCCTTCCTATTCAAAACAGGGAATGCAATCCCAGCCTTCACGCAGGTGCCACTCTCCAGTCCGCCAAACTCGCGGAACATCAGCACTGAATTGTTCGCGGAACTCGAAGAGCTCGCTCGTTTGGTCGATATCTCTTACTGTGTCGGGACGACGGGAATTCAGAAACCGTTTGCTTGCGCCAGCAGATGCGGGGAATTTAAAGGTTTCGAGTTGGCAAAGGCTAGCGCTCCATCTGACAACTCAACGATCATGGGCTAACGTACCGGCACCGCAGACATGGAATACGGGACCTCTACTGTCTGATTCCTGCGGCTACATCGCACTATCACATCCCCCATTTGCGCCCCGAATTATAGTTGCGTTTCGAGGAACATATTCCATCGCCAACGCGGTCATCGATCTGTCTACGATACCCCAGGAGTACGTCCCCTACTCTCCTGGCGATAGCGAGGCAGGCGGCCAACCGGGCAAGCACTCGGACGAAAAATGCCGAAATTGTACAGTACACGCTGGCTTTCTAGCCTCGTGGAGCAACACTCGCCCGCACATAGAGCCTGTAATCCAGCGCCTAGTAAAGCGATTCCCACACTACCGCCTCACACTCATAGGCCACTCTCTCGGCGGTGCCGTCGCTAGTCTGGCATCTCTCGACTTCTACCATTGGGGTTGGGACCCTCAGGTTACCACATTCGGCGAACCTAGAGTGGGAAACCAGGCGCTCATGGATTATTTCGACGCTCACTTTTACAACCACATGCATGGAGGGGAGTGTAGCTACCGGCGAATTACACACGCAAACGACCCCATACCACTACTGCCGTTGAAGGAATGGGGTTATAGGATGCACGCCGGTGAAATATATATCTCTAAGGCCAACCTCCAACCTTCCGTACAGGACCTCGAAAACTGCGAGGGAGACGAGGATCCTCGATGCATCGCGGGTGGTGATTCCAGTATATCCGCTGTTGCTGCCAACGCCGAAGCTCAGTGGTGGGGTGCGGACGGCGGGATGTGGACTCTCCCAAAGAGGTTCAGGATGTGGCAGCTCTTCTTCGCGCATCGAGATTACTTTTGGAGATTGGGCCTTTGCGTTCCTGGGGGGGATCCCAAGAATTGGTTCGGGAACTACCCCCCCCGAACCAGTGATGACGATGAGCAGTAATCAGAGGTTGGACATGAAACGAGATCTCTAGTCTTCATAGCGAAGGGCGTTTCTTTTCTTTTCCCTTCCTTGTCCTGCATCCTGTCTTATTCTAGATAATAAAGTAAATATGCAGACACAGAATTCTTCTACAGCCTCTTTAGCTCACTGCCTCCCCACCCCATCATCGAGTCAGGCCACTAAGATACGTGCTCTATATTGCTAAACCAAAATAAAGGCTAACGTGCAACCTAGTCCAACTACCGTAAAGTTCCACCAGTTTAAAGCTGCACTAGTACTAGGATACTCTATCAACACTCTCATATGAAGGCCCCCCGAGCTAACCTACCCCTCCTCCATAAAAGGAAAAATAATAAAAGGAAACCAGAAAAATATCAATCAAACTCCCCTTTAGCCCATAGTCTATTCTTCACACCCATCTCCACCGCCACCTTTCCCCATTGCTCCCCATGATTTTCCCCGGGCTCACCCATCCCCGCCCTCTTCTTCGCCTGATCCCCGTCCAACGTCGTCAATACCCCAAACACCACAGGGACGTGAGAATCCAGCTGCACACGCATAAGGCCGCGCGAGACACTCTCGGCAATATGCTCGAAATGCATCGTCTCGCCTTTAATAAGCACGCCGATGGCAATTACAGCGGCGAAGGCGTAGGGCTGCGGGACTAGGATGTTAGGAGAGCTGGGAGGAGGGGTTGAAACCTCATGTCTAGGAACCGTGGCAATGATCCTATAGATTTTCATATCACCACATTAGCGTTAGGATGCAGCTGTTAGCTAGACGGGCCCCTTTTACGAGCCATCATCAACCGTCAATGGTGGGGGTTGCCCGCCCGCCAAAGATCACCAAGTCCCACATACTGTTGCACCGCGACTGGTAACTCCCAACATCCCGGCACTCTCTGAACCACTATATTATCTTCCTCGACTCCCGAACTCAAGAGACTCTTCTTTGCGCCAGCCACGAGCTTGTCAACGATTTCGATGTTCCAACATGCATGAACGATAGCGATTCGGAGGCTAGAGCCTGCAACATCAAAAGCTTAGGTTAATAGAGACATAGGGCTTTCCATTCATAGAGACGAACCGTCATAATTTCCGGCATCCCGTATTCCCTTAACAAACGCCATTCCGCGCCTAGTTGTTGGTTGATTCTTAAATTAGTTTCTGATTGTCAGCCGCACTACATGTACAAAACTCTGCTGTTATTCCGCACGTGACACTTCAACCCTTTTCTGACACGACAGATATGAATATTTTTTTCCAGTAATAGAATTGCTCGTTTCATTCAGATGAGTGGCATATGGAGCTTCGTCTACAAAGCAAAACCCAAGAAGTATAGCAGCAGCATGATCAACGTCTCACGACCCCCCAACAATAATCGCCAAGCCAGAGGCAAAACAAATAATATCCCCAACCCCCAATCCCTAGCAATCGGTTGCCCCTATGCGCCATCTAATTCATGATCTACTCGACCGTGACTGACTTGGCTAGATTTCTTGGAAAATCGACGTTCAAGCCCTCACCGACGGCAAGCCAGTAGGCAATAAGCTGGAGAGGGATGACGTTTAGAAGGCCCTGTAGGCAATCAACGGTCTTAGGGATCTCAACCCTCTCAGATTGTTCCGAGGGGAACTCAGGGTCACGTTCGTTACAGATGACGATAGGACGACCGCCTCGAGCGATGACTATCAAGACGTGTTAGCAAGTCGAGCCTAAACGACGGAAAGAGTAAGCATACTCTGCTGATAGGCGTTAAGAGATTTCGTGAAGATGTCATCACGCGTCAAGATCATGATGATTGGGAGGTTCTCGTCGACGAGAGCTAGAACTCCGTGTTTAAGTTCACCGGACATAACTGCTTCACAGTGAAGGTAAGAAATCTCCTTAATCTTAAGAGCGCCTATAACTACCGTCAGCATTGATTTAGAGACACTAGTAAAAGCAGGTCGTACCTTCAAGAGCAGTAGCGAACTGGTTTCCTCTGCCCAGGAGCAACAAGCTCTTCTGGTTTTTAAAGAATTTTTGGCACATTGCCTTGATAGGTTCGTTGAGCTTCAGGATGTGTTTGAACTGCTCAGACACCTTTGCAAGGCCGTCCATAATGTCTTCTCGCCGCTTCTGCTTCGAGGCACGGTCCTCGCTAAGTGAGAGGGCAAACATGACCATCGCCACGAACTGTGATGTGTACGCCTTGGTAGACGCAACACCGATCTCCGGTCCAGCATTGATATGGACGCCGCAGTGTGTAAGAAGCGAAATAGATGAGCCCACAACGTTCACAATTCCCACAGTGAGCGCTCCACGCTCTAGGCAGTACCGCAACGCCATGAGGGAATCCGCAGTCTCGCCAGATTGAGATACAAAGACGCAGGTATCGTCACGGAAAACCGGTGCCTGTCTATCCAAGAAATCTGAGGCAAGTTCAACAGAGATTGGAATTTCGGTTAACTCTTCAAAAATTCCTCGAACGGCCATGCATGAGTGATAACTGGTGCCACAGGCAATGAAGATGATTCTTCGGCAGCGACGGATGGTAGTGATATACTGTCTCAAACCGCCCAATGTGACCTTCTTGTTAGCAACGTCTAGTCGACCACGCATGGTGTTGACCACGGATTCAGGTTGTTCGAAGATCTCTTTCTGCATGAAGTGATCGAATTTGCCCTTCATGATCTCTTGAAGCTCAAGCTCCAAAGTCTGAATTGCCCGTACATTGGAGGTGCCGTCATCCTTCGTAAGACGGTGAATGTTGAGTTGCCCCTCGTGAATATGGGCGATGTCGTCATCTTCCAGATAGAGTACCTTCTTCGTGTGCTCAACAATAGCAGAAGGATCAGATGAGAGGAAAAACTCTGCGGGGAATGGCGCACCGTCATCCGAGATAAAGGCACGGGACTGCGAGCGATGAAGAAGAGACTTGTCTGGCGGGGCAAGGAGATTTCCCGTCGACTTCTTCAGGGCAACGTTGTGAGACGCTTGCTCAGCAGTCAAAGCACCTTCCTCAGAGTACTCAACATCCACAAAATCAACCTTCATCTTCCTCTGTGTCCGAACACCAATTACCAACGGGGAGCCCTTACGAGCAGCAATAACCTCATGAGGGTAATGCACAGATTTAAGCAAGAGACCGAAGGCGCCCTGAAGCTCCTTGATGACGGCCTTGGCCAATACCGTAAACTCGATATCCTGATGAGAGTCGTAGACGTACTTAGCGAGCTTCGCAATGCACTCAGTGTCCGTCTCCGTCTCGAATCTGAATCCCTTGGTCTCCAGGAAGGACTTCAATTCCTTGTAATTTGTGATGATACCGTTATGTACAACAGAAAACTCCCAGGCCGGATCGGATCTATGAATTGAACAATTGTTTAGCCAATGCAGGACCAGCGAGTATATGTAACCGAACTCGTCTCTACCAAAGGGGAGAATACCAACAATACAAGGAAGGGAATGCTACCTATGAGGGTGGCAGTTCAGACGAGAGGGCTGGCCATGTGTCGCCCATCTAGTGTGCGCAATGCCAGCATGAGAATCAAATACTTTGGTGAGATCCGGCTTAGACTCCTTGATAAGCTCCTTCAGCTTGGCGACTTTGCCCACTTCTTTGTAGGCAAAGACTTCGTCTTTCTTGTCCCCGTCGACCGCGACGCCAGCGGAATCGTAACCACGGTACTCAAGGCGGGATAAACCTACGGATCGCCATAGATGTCAGCTTCTAGGGTTTTGCTGCAAGGAAGTTCGCTGGATATCATCGGGCAGGCGAGCCAGGGCAGACCATTGACGAGCGTTTCAAGAATGCGAGCTCGATCCTTCTCGACCAGGTAATTGATGTAACCAAAGATTCCACTGCATTCAAAAGTCAGCCAAGCAGAACTGAGGGTGCGGGAATTGCGAATGGGGAGGGCTGCTCGTTGCATCTCAAGGGCGACCACACTACATACCACATTGTATCAGGCAAAGCGGTGAAGAGGTGCGATGGCAGTACAATATGCGGCGGCCTGTTATGATTCTATCGAGAGGGAGCGAGTAGATAGCGGTTGAAGGATATACAGAGAGCTGCAAGGTCTGGTTTTATGGCAATGCTCAGGATCTGGCGTGCGTGAGGAATTGTTTTCCGGAGTGAGCTTGGGTTGGCTTTATAAACTTGGAGGCCGTCAGTCGCGTCTGTTGCTTTGTTGGGCACAAGCGCCGCACGCCACGCCGCTGTCAAGCCCCTCCTTTTGCACCTTCACTACTAGTACATGTACAAGCACACTAGCACGGAGCATAGCAACAACGGGCAACGGCAACGGGACAAGCTGGGCTCATCGCCAAGCCCACGCACCACTATACTTGTACAACGCAAGCTAGCCAGCATGCTACACACGCTGGAATACTCCACAGCGTACTTGGGCTGCTTTCGAGCACGCGGTATTCTGTACACTATCATAACCCCGTCTTTCTGCTTTACATTCTCTCTGTCCCCCGGCTCCTAACCAATCGTTTCCAGAAACCCCCACTTATCCCAGGATACGAACCACCTAGTATGTAGAATCCCGCTATTTTCCAAAGAGGGAAGGGGAGGGTGGGCAACACGAAAAGGAGACACGCGGGAAATTACCCCCCCTGCAGCTAGATCCACGCGCTCTAGCAGCTACGCCTGAAGTCAACAACCACCAATGGACCCCCGTTCTGAAGAGGAGGAGTACTTGTACAGGCCAAGTGGACCTTTGCATAGGGATGTGTGCTCAGGCATGTCGTCATGTCGAAGTGTCAGTGCGGGTGGACACATTTACACAAGGACCTCGTAGTGGACGTCGGACATACAGAGCACATATCACTAGAAACAAACAAGCAACCATTGTGTTTCCATTACGCATTGCCACAATTCTAAAATCTCATGCGGAACTGGCGAATCAGCATTAAATACGATGGATACTCCGGAGTACGCGGCTGAAATTCATGAACTCTCCAGACACGCAGGTCTTGCTCCACCCTCAAGTCAGAGGACTACAGCTACCCCGTTGTGGCTGGAAGGCAACAACACTTGCAGCGCGACTCGACTATCGAAGGCCGCCGAGCACCACGGCTTCGTTCTTCCCGAGCGCCAAGTCGATCAAACAGCCCACCGTTTGCCCCCAACTCAAGAGAGATGCCAAGGGACGAAAGCAGCCATGTAAACTAAGACACTACTATCTCAGACGGATCCCGTTCCGTCCGAAGCCTCCTCCGGGGCGATCATCGCCAAAACCGCTCGAAACACTCGGTTTTCCCTGGACAAAACAAACAAACAACCACCGCGAACCACTATTTGCTTCGCGAAACAACCCAGCCCAACCGACGCAAACGGCCGACAGCTTTAGGCTACGTCTATATGCCCCTTAGGTAACTAACAGCCTACACGGGCTAAGCGGTTTATATCACACCTCAGACAAGAAGCAGAAGCGGTGCCCGCCTGCTAGGCAAACGCTCGACTACCACTATTCAGCTTTTCGTTGGGCAAGGTAAAAAGGGCCCGTAGGGCTAAAAGCGGCGCCAAGCCAGGCTAACGACACGACGATACTACCCGGAATACTTCTAGGCAAGACAGCAGTTTGTTCTACCAGCACCTTTAGCATTCTCCCAAAATGCTCAAATCACAAACTAGCAATCCCCAATTATTCTCTCCTTCCCCCCGTTATTCCCGGTACCCACTAGAGTTTCAGCTCCCTATAGGATGCTATGCAACAGAGAGATCAAGTGCCAGCCTGAGTCATCCCCTCAAACGGCCACTCCTTTCCCAACAGGTCCGGGATATACAATGTAATGGAAACCTAAGGCTGTACTGACGCACATCAACTATGACTCAGCAATAGCAAACAGAGTTGGTGGGCAAACCACACTCCCACCCGTTTGACGCTGGCCACAGCGGAGGAAAACCTGCCCTCCACCACAAACACCCACCGCCCCTTATCCCTCATTTCCATGTCCACCCCTTCTATCTTTCTCAGACACAAACTTGTTAATTGATTGAGAGGAAATACTAGAGGGTGAAACAAGACGCAATTTTGATTTCCAGGATAAATGCTTACGCCACTCGCTCAACGCCACGAACGCGAACGACAGAACCCATACAAAAGAATCAAAATCAAGAGAAAAATTGAAACAAGCATGCGCGCTCACAAGTGAATGTCTGACAAATCTCGCATACCAAAACAATTTAAGGCCAAAATAAATCCCCAAAGTAGCCCCAAAACAAAAAGTAGAGCACATCCAATCCTCACAGCAGTGCCAGCCTGCCCCCGTCATGATCCCACAACAGCCCAGCCTAGCATTTTTTTTTTTAATGACGGTGGTATTCGTGAATCTTCCCTAGTAGAAAGATCAAAACGCCGAAGAGGTGATTGACGAACCACAGGATTCTAGTAGGTGAGCACACATTACCGCCGGCAGGACCAGCTGCCGTAAAAATTCGAGTACAGGAACGATTCCCAAGCTGGAGCACCCCTCGCAAAATCTTCTGTCAGATGGAGACCGAGACTACGACCTGCAACATAGCTTTCAAAATCGGTCATTAGCTTGGATAAACTAAATATACTTTATCGATGGGTAACTACGTACCCAGGGTGATGCTTACCGCGAACCCAATCCTCGTCCCTGGCCAGTATTGGAAGGGGATTCCGCAGTAGAGCTCTGGCCGGAGGTGTGCTCCTGGGATCTAGACGATTCCATTGCGTATCTTATATTGTATCCACCCCAGGGCAAGCCAGATTGGTTATCCCCAGATTCTAGGTCATTTGGGTCTAAGGGGGTATACACGAGTGCTGCTCGTTTATTATTTTCCAGTTCTCTCTGGCGGTCTTCCTTCTCTTGTTTGGTCCTCTCTCCTATCAACAAATTAGTATCCTTCCTTTCATGGCAACACGGAAACTCGAGATATCTCCGAAAATCGTAAAATAGAAATCCACAGCTACTTACGAAATTTTCGTTGGGCCAGCTTATTCTGGATGCGCCTTCTTTTGCTCGGATCTTTCTCCATAGCCCAGTTATCCTCCGGGGTGTTCGAATCTCCGCTTTCCGGCATGTCTAGTTCCGAAGGGCTAGACTTAGTCGCGGTGTTTGTACTGTCTTCCTTTGTTTTGCCCTTAGATGCGTCTCCGGGCATAAATGCAATGCGGTGCTATAGGTGTGCGTCTAAAGCAGTCTACCGTGGGTATTTGCGTTTCAGTAGCAAGTGACCTTTACCTTCGACGTCGGCGATAGAGGCCGTAGATATAGACTTAAGACAACAGTGGTCTACCATAAAGGAAGCAATCCGGCTGGAAATAGATTAAGGCAGAAACGGTTGCGAGATGCGTCGCTTCATTCATTGCTCGCAGGCTTAGGCGACTGAAAAAAATAGACGATTAAGAGCTGAGATCCGGTCAACTGATTTCCCGAGACTTTCGGCGATGACTCTGACTTCCAAAGCGTGGGTCATCCACGTTTGATGAATATGTGTGGCCGTGTCCTGCACGGAGAGTACCAGAAACTCGAAGATACAAGTCAGTGTGTCTGGCTCTTACATGTCCTATCATACCATATGCGTAGTGGTGTGAATCTTCTGCCAACGGCTTTTGATATGAATTGCGTTCCGGGTCTCTCGGCTGAGGCCGAAGATTCCAGGAGGCTGTGGTCTCAGTAAAACCGTGGTTCTGTGCAGCTAGCGCCCGCCGAGGGCTCCCAGGCAACCACTCCTGTGTGCTGTGACGAACTTGTGGGATGTGTCGATGCTATGCCTGCACCTTTTCATCAACGACTTTGTTCTAACTAGGGACCTGGGGAAGAAGCCAAACCTGGCAGACCCCGACTAACGCCAAATAACCAGCCCCAAATGCAGATAGTAATCAGCCCGTCCGAAGTGTATTTGCAGAAGCTTTGGGACCTGCATTCGGACCTTTGTTCACCTCGCACCATAAGTGGATCGCTAAGCCCCGGCCGCGGCCGACGGATATCTTCAGGTTATACTTGCTATCAAGACCGTTCGATGGAGCCTGCATGCCGGGAGCCAAGGTCTGCATATGCCATGGGGGTCAAACGGCTCCTCATCTTAGGTCACCTCCAAGGACCCATTGGATGTGACAGGCATCCTGTTCTGGTCAGGCCATTTGAAAAAGTCCCGAAAGTGATACTTTAGGCGACGGGGTTGGTAAGGACACCCAGCGTAATGGATAGCCACAACGGCCTCAGAGGCCCAAAATAGAAAAATAAGGTTGTTCACGAATCGGAACGAGTACCAATTCTCGAGAGAGTGCATACTAACTGTCATCGGCTATGCCGATCTAGAAACCCCCAGCGAAGATTTGCACCCGCAGCGGCCGTGATGAGACTAGATTCACCCCTGAGTCCCGGATCAGCCGCAGCACGTTCGAAAGGCAACCACCCGGGGTCACCAGTTGGTAGGAATAATCCAGCCAATGGCTGCAATGCATAGGTGAATACACCCCAAGGTTAACACAACGATTGAGGGAGAACGTTTGGCCTCGCAGGAGGTATGAATGCTAGCAGAGGCGCAAACACCAGAGACGCGATACGAGTCAGCCGTTCGGCCTTGCCATCCAATGGCGGGCACAGCAGGTGGCACACGATATGCTGGTTCCTGACTAACAAACAAAGCCCATAGCTTGAATGACGATGTCCCGACAGTTAGGAAGGGACGAGGAGAGAATGAGGGGGCAGTGATGGCGAGAGGAGAAGAGCGGTCACGACACGCCCGCACACATTGGATTCACGTCACCGCCCATTACCTTTGTGGAGAGTAAGGGATGAACGAGATTGAAAAAGCGGAGTAGGCAAAGTTCAGCCAACACTGAGGCGCAGACTCTGGAGGGTGAAGAAGATGAGAGAGAAGGAGAGAGAGCGGTAGCGAAAAAAAACACACAAGACCGATCTTCGCGTAAGACTCGGGGCAGAGTGTGGCCGAATGACGTTCGATTCTGCCTTGTAGTAGAGATGGAAGCTTGAGCGGCGCAGGGCTGGCCCCATCAGGACCTGCCCAGCCCCCGTAGGCCTGAGCAGGTGCGAAGGGCCTGTCCACATACGGGGTAGCAGGTAAACTACGCGGGACCCTAGTCTGGCAGTAGGGACGAGTCTGTGGTTGAGAAGGGCGTGGCTGTGCGAGGCCCCGCCTTTTACTAGCCCGATCGGACCTGCTCCAGACACTCCCAGACGCTGCCAGACGCTCCAGACAGTGGGCACTGGACTCTGGGCACTGGACGCGTGACCGCGGGGGGAACAGGAGCGACAAGGCTGAGGCAGCGGAGTTGCGCAGGACGTCGTTGTACCTCAGGCGGTGAATCATACCTCCCACCTCTTCCACCTCTCCACCCATTATTGCGCCTCGTCTTACGTCCTTTGGCACGCCGACTTTCGCCCTGCTCGGCAATCTTATCGCCAGGCCTTCGACTGGTCTTCCCAGGGAACTCTGCCAGACATCAGTCAAGCCCATTGGCCGCCCACTCCCCTTGCAGCTTGCACTGGCCTGCAGGGTGGAACGCAAGAGCTCTTACTGCACTCACCGTAGGCCCATTACCCGTTTGACTGTTGCTGCTGTCATCGCGCCATAGAATACGCGCATGGCCGCGTTCCATGTGCTACAGAAGGCCTGTCATATCTGATCTGTATCTACGGTGAGTCCGAGGGATTCCCAGGGATGGCGGATGGGATGACTCGATGTATGCTCTGTACGCGTGTCAAACTCGAGACTCTCAGGAATCTCGACTTTCACCAGGCCAGCAAAAGCAAAAAAAAAAAAAACCCACTCCATCAGAGCCCTATGGATATCTCTCCGCTCATCCATGCCTTGCTAGATTGCTTCGGTTCTCCCGAACGAGTTCATATCAAGCTCCCAAAATTCTCAAAGGGAATTTGGGGCTAGTCAGTCTTGAGTCACTCGCTGGATGCCTCGGATACAAGCTAGGCCACCGCACCACCCGTTGATGGACCCCCCGACGCGGGCGTTGACGAATGCTAAGAAGAGAGGAGGCCGTATACACCCCATTCTACCATCTCCTTGGCCGCTTGGTGGCAAGTCGACATAAGAGTTGCGCTACGTTTTAGACCATCAACAAATGAGCATGTGCCCACCCGCCCAAGATAGCACACAACCCATTTCGCTCACGTTCATGACGCCGCCCACCCTACTCTTATGTAGGGAAATACCAATCAAGCCAGTAATTTAGGGAACCAAAGCACAGAGCGTGGTCTGCCAAAACATAGCCACACCTCGAGACACGCTCTTACAGTCACGAAGCGTCCAGATCAACTCTCTTGCGGCCGCAGTTTCGACTCAAAGGTTCCCGGGGCAGCTGAAGCATGCGTGCCCGTGGAGCTTTGGCGCATAGAAGCGATTCTACTGGTATAGACCCACCTCGGGAAATGTGGCCATGGGCAGTGGTTCAAGCTGAAGTATCTTCTAACTGGAGAACGTTCCAGGGTACAAAAATAAAGCAACGCACTGGCGGACAACGACGACAATACGGGAGGCATTAAATATAGCTACCACCACATGTAGCTACCTGGCTTGGAGACCAAAAAATCTAGAGCAGGGCGTCAAAGCAGGCTGATGTTTGATAGCTAGCACCTTCTTCTGTCCACTCCATTGACCTAGCTAGCTGAACATGTTTTGTTAAATTATGAAAACCATGAGAAACTACAATACAGTACTTCAATTTCTGGTTCTCGTAAAAAAAATTAAAACTACCAGCCTCGTGAAACAACTACCCTCATCGACTCGGAATTTGGGGTAAGTGATGCGTGTTGCCTGTTTGCGAGTTTGCGTGTATAGCCACCCCCTCTTCTCCCCCTTTTTTGGAAAAGATGCCATGTAAACTCCGCGAAAAGTAAACACCTTGCGCCAAGAAAAAAAGGAAAGGGAAATAGGCCGTTTTTTTTCTTTTTTTTTTCTTAAATCTCTGTCGGTGATTGACCCCCTCCCCCTAAAAAAAACGGTTGGCAATGCACACAGCAGAGTCGTCGTCGTCCTTGCATCCCTCACACGATGTTTTCCCCCTCCTCACCACCACCGGCAACCTCATCCTATCCTATCCCACACGCCACCCCAGGGGAAATCATCCACCAGATTTTTTTTCCTTGAAACCCGGGACTGGAATCTTTTTTTTTTTTTTAATTATCTTTATAAAATGTTCTGCATATATACATACAGTCGAGAGTTGATATATATATATATGTGTATATATCTTTCTGCCCCGGCATACTGGATTGAAAAAAAAAAAGGAGGGTTTTCCGGGTAAGTTAGAAGAGTGGAATGAAGTATGAATAGAATAAAATAAGGTAAAACTACAACAACAACAGCAACAGCAAACCTCTCCTAGAACCCCTGATACCAAATGCCAGCCCCCTCCCCCTCCTGGGCCCGCCTGTAGATTTGGGATCCTCCCTCCTCAGCTGCAGTGGAGAGCGGTTTGTCATTCGTTCCGCTTTCTGGGTAAGCTGGGTATGTGTGTGTATGTAAAACCAACTGACCAAAAAAGTAAGGATTTAGCAACAAAATTATTATTATCAATATGGATGCTGGTTGAAATGGTATTCAGATCTTGGTGCTCTGGTGGTTGTTTTTGGATGCTTCAGCGCTGTTTTTGAACACTCTCCCATTTTGTGCTCTCGCTGCCCAAAGCTGTGCAACAGGGTTGCCTATTTTCAAATCTCTCTGCAGCACTACTCCTCATAGAATGCGGTTTAAAATCTGTCACCTTTCGCCCTTTCTTGGGCTTCGACAAACAAGCCATAAGTCTTGTCATTCATATATCCTATCTTGCCCATAGCGAAATCACCAATTCATTCCCACCGTCCTTTCTATAACTCCTATTCTCTTGCTCTTACCCACTGAACCCGGAGTGGTCGAAAATCGGAATTGTTTGGTATGGATATATAGCATGAAAGAGATTGGGAAGGCTAGGAGAGGAATTACCCGTAAAGATAATACACGAGATATTTGAATTGCTTGGGCTAGGAGGGCTCTAAGGAGCGATGGGTTGTACGAAGGCAGGCGGCATCAAAATCTGACCATTTACTGAAATGAAAATTTTCTAGTCAGCAATCCTATGGGAAAGGTTTTTTTGATAAGTATAGTCGAGTCGCGCTGCAAGAATACGGTCGGGGCAATGGACTCCATTCTTATAGCGCGATTATTCTTATATAGTCTTAAAGTAAGAAGAGCCTAGGTTGGAGCCACATATTCATATACTTATATAACGCGAGATTCTTGCAACGCGATTCGATTGTATTTTCAAAAAATACATGATATAAATTTAAAATTTCGATGATTTTCATAATAAAAAATTAATGGTCGGATTTCAACGCCGCCTGCCTTCGTACAGTAGTAGTAGTAGAGTTATTTTTTTTATTTTATTTTAGAAAATTTTTTAATAAAAAGGAGGAGAGTCTCATGTGTGGTGGATCGAGTTAGTTACAAAAAAAAAAACAACAAACGTATCTATTTTTTTTTGAGGGGGGGGAGGGGGTTTCCCCTCTTTTTCCTCTGAATGGAAACATAAATATCAATCATAACAACGTCTAAATCTCATCTATATAAAGCAAAAAAAGAGGGAGAAAAAAAAAAAAGGAAGGAAGAAAGAAAGAAAGATAGAAAAAAAAAGAAAAAAAACTTTTATCAAACCCTACCTCTTCCCTCTCTCCCCCTCCCTACAACAGTCTAGGGCCTATCAATCGGTTCAAATGTGACTAATATATAAAAAAATAAAAAAAATAAAAATATTCTCTAGGCTTATCATAGAGATTAATACCAGTTAAAAAATCGCTTTATGCATAGTTCAACAATCTGGAAGTGGGGGGGATATTTTCCTGATTTTTGTCATCATAACAGTTATTGTAATTGTCATCGTAACCGTCATCATCACCAGCACTCTCACTGTTGTAGTGTCAGGAGCCTGTGCTAACTGCAGGTATGCCATGCAGTAGGGTAACTCTATGTGGTTTCCATTACTGTATTTAGTCAATCGACTGAGCCTTAAAAGGAGGCCAGTGATCAGTTCTTCTACATACTAGAATTGATCCTCTTGCCTTCTGACATCATATCCACCTGTAGCCTACTTAGTGGGTCATCAACGACCCTTAGTAGAACCCAGCGTCCTAGATAAGCCTATATATGTCTATGTCAACCTGCCATTGTGCCCTCAGTGTCCAAGCTAGTCGGGCAGCATCACACTGCCATAACCATCCTAGAGGTCCCTGCAGGAAGCAACCCTTACAGTACCTCATCCTTGTGAGGCTTGCGGAAGCAGTTCTGGCAACAATATCTTTCTGGGTCTATCATTGGTGGGTCCTCGGCGATAACATTTTTCTTGGTGATAGCACCCCCCTCGTGGGCGGTCCTTGTATATATGTCGATGTCTCTGATCTCTTCTGGTGTCTCTATATAGCGGGAGAGCCCCCGTACGTTTGGCTCATCAACGAGGATAAGCGTGTCGGCAG
>JAJDFF020000215.1:17994-57196 GCA_021527025.2 Geoglossum cookeanum | reverse complement strand
GGGGGGGGGGGGGGGGGGGGGGGGGGAGGGGGGGGGGGGGGGGGGGGGGGGGGGGGGGGGGGGGGGGGGGGGGGGGGAAATGAATGTGGATAATATAATATAATAAAATAAGGAAAGGAGAAAGAAAAGTGGGAAATTTTTTTTTAAAAGTAAAGGGGAAAAAAACCAAAAAACCAAAAAAAAAAGGAAGGTCATAAAAGTATGGATGGATGGATGGATGGATGGATGGATGAATGGATTGGTGGGTAGGTAGTGGGGAAATTTTTAAACTATAGCTAAGAAGAAGGGTGGGGTGGGGGTTTGTGTGTGTGTGTGTGTGCTTAGTTGAGCTAATAATCTATCTCTAACTTTTTTTAGCTGCTAGTACTACTACTACTACTACTACTACTACGCTACTATATCTAGGCTAGTTTGTTTTCGCACCGTTTCTTGTTGCTGCTGCTGCTGCTGCTGCTGCTGTTGTTGTTGTTGTGACGACGCCGGGTGGGGGGGGCATTGGGACTTTTCCGCCGGGGGAATCTTCCAATCGCGCCGTAAGGATTTCTACGCCGTCTTCTGTTACGAGAAGGGTGTGTTCTGGGTAAGAGAGGAAGAAGAAAAAAAGATAGATTAGCCTGTTAGTCCCCACTCCTTCGCGTGTGTGTGTGTGTGTGTGTGTGTGTGTGTGTGTGTGTGTGTGTGTGTGTGTGTATCGTGGGGAAATTCTCGCCTCGACAAAAACTTACCAAACTGTGCGGTCCTAGACCCGTCTACTGTGACGCTGGTCCAGTCGTCTGGCCATGTCTTGTCCTTGTAAGTTCCTAGGCTAATCATAGGCTCAATAGTAAAGCACACCCCAGGCTTTGCTTTACCCACTGCCTTGTTCTGAGCGTAATGTGGCACGTTCGGTGCGCAGTGAAAGAGTTGGTTGATGCCGTGTCCGCAGTATGTCTTGATAACGCTACAGCCCCTCTCTTTTGCAAGCTTCTCAATGACTCTTCCGGGCTCTCGGAAGAGCATATCTGGCTTGACGATCCTTATGGCCTCATCTAAGCAGTCCCTTGCGGCTTCGACGACGCGTACGGATTCTGGATCCGCTAGGGCTTTCGGCCCGACATAGTAGGTCTCATTGAGGTCCCCGTGAAAACCCCCATGATAAAGGGTAACGTCGATATTCAGGATATCACCATCAACGAGCTTGCGTTGGTCAGGAATGCCGTGACAAATCACCTCGTTGGGAGAGGTACAGACGGATTTTGGAAAATGGTAATAATTCAGGGGCGATGGATAGGACTAAGGAATCTAGTGTTAGCAGCCCAGCAAAGCGACGTTATCCAGGTCTCTAATAACTAGGCCCCTAAGGTTACTATTAAGATACGAGGGGACTTACATTTCTCTCAATGCAAGCCCTATGTACGACTTCGTCGATCCAATCTGTAGTAACTCCGGGCTTTACCTCTCTCGCTGCAATATCCAAAACCTCTCTTGCCAGCCTACACACCTTCCGCATGGCCTCCTGCTCCCTCTCATCGAGGACGGAAATCTTGTTTCGTCTCACAAACACCCTCTCTGAATGCGGTATGCCACCATCCGCATAATCCGGCCATGGTATCGACTTGGGCACTTCACGTCGTGATGACAGGGGGTACACGGGCCGTAGGGAGCCGGTGAAGGAAAACTCGGGAAATGGGTTGAGGCCAGTGGCTGATTCAAGTTCAGAGACGACCCTTACAAGAGAACGCGCTGGGGGGTTTACCTGGAGATTTGTGAAGGGCCTTATGCTCGCTCTGTGCACCGTATGAGCTATCAGCCTTCAGTCTCCTGCCCGTTCCTGCAGCAAGCTGGGCGGATATCTTACCCAGCTTTTCTTGAAGCAGACTTGAGCGCAGAAGAAGCTCTCCCTGCCGAGTTTGAGGCAAGTCGGACACTGGAGTGTCCCTGCATCATTCGTACAGTCCACCCCGATGCACTTCCGCTGTTGCAACGCCGGTGCCTCTGTCGCTGCCATGTCGATGTGCTGCTGGACGATGAGTGAAGCGGTAAGTTCCGGGGCCTTGCCTGAGCCGCGCGGAACCTAAGCGATGCAGCCGCGTCGTCTTACTCAGCAGCGGCCACGATTATTGCTCGTGCGATATACCATCGCCCTTTTTTGCATAAAGAGGCCAGCTTCGCACGTTTTGAATGGCAGCACCGGCAGATCTGAGCGTCTATCCTCCCCTCTATGCTAGACAGCACCACGCCATGCCAGCCAGGCGTAGATAGCCCCTCCTGCCCTCCCAATGGCCAGATTAATCCCCTCATTCCCCCTATTCTTACTGCTCCGGCTTCTGCTGCTCACGCTAGCCAGCGCCTACACCACTTTGACGGATGCCACGCTGCAAAGCCTCCCAAGACCTGGCGCTGACTTTGACATCAAAACCGGCTCTCTCCTCGCTCCAATCCTAATTCCACGCGTTCCAGGGACACCTGGCTCTGCCGCTGTGCTCAACCATTTTGTTGACTTCTTCAAGACAAGCCTACCAGAATGGCGCCTCACATTCCAAAACTCCACATCGGTGACGCCAGCTTCCGATGGCAAGGAGATACCGTTTGTGAACCTAATAGCAACTAGAGACCCGCCATGGGCACAGCCCGGCGAAGTTGGCCGACTGACGCTGGTTGCGCATTACGACAGCAAGCTATACCCGACCGGCTTTATTGGAGCAATAGATAGCGCTGCGCCGTGCGCCATGTTGATGCATATGGCACGAAGCGTAGATGCAGCACTAACGAAGAAATGGGCCGCAATGGCGGCCGAAGGTGTAGATGACTTTGCTGGAATAGAGGAGGAAAAAGGACTCCAGATCCTGTTCCTGGACGGGGAGGAGGCATTTATATCATGGACAGCTACAGACTCTCTCTACGGCGCTAGGTACGTCCCACCCACATCCGTCCCCACAGCAAAGACTAACTCCAGCCGTTTCCCCCGCAGATCTCTCGCTGCCGAATGGGAACAAACCCCGAATCCCGTCCTCTCTACTTACCGCACTCATTTAAGTTCCATATCTCTCTTTCTCCTTCTCGACCTCCTCGGCTCCCCAAACCCCACAGTCCCCTCCTACTTTCGTACAACCCACTGGGCCTACCGCCACATGAGTACCCTCGAATCCCGCCTCCGCTCCCTCTCTCTCTTCAAGTCATCCCCAAACCACCCCTCCAAAAGAGGCCCAGAAAAAACGTCAAAAGGGCACAGCAGAGAACCTGTCTTCCTTGTAGATGGCGAGAAAGCGAGCGAAGGTGGGTTTTTTGGGGGTGGGATTCAAGACGACCATCTTCCATTTTTAGCACGAGGTGTCGAGGTGCTGCATATTATCCCGAGTCCGTTCCCGGTCGGGATTTGGCACGAGTTGGCAGACGATGGTGAGCACTTGGATATGGATACCGTCGAGGACTGGGCCATATTAGTTACGGCGTTTGTCGCGGAGTGGATGGAATTGGAGGGTTTTATCGACGTTCCGGTAACGCTTTTGGGGAAAAGGGGAGATGGTGAGAATAGCGATGCCAGGGTTGGGTGTAAGTCAGAGCTGTAAAAGAAATTCTCACTGGTTTTCAATGCGATATCGTTGCCCTTGTGCTGGGAGGAAACGACCTTTTTAAAATAATTTGCTTTCTTTTACGTGGATTTTCCTCACTAGGATGTTGACCTGGACCGGCGTTAGGTAATCTAAGACCACGTACTACATCATTTTGTGATCTATAGGTAAAATCTCTGTATTTATCTTTACTAACACGCGCTATTTCCATAAACATCACAGCAATAGTTATCCTTATACGTTAGGAAAACCCATGTATGCAAACACACCCGGACCCATAGTAGCACACCACCATTAATTGCCCCGGGGCTACGAAATGAGCCAAGCACACCCAACCTCGCACGTCTTGTCTAGAGCATCACCACACCAACGTCACTCCCCCCCTTTTCATCAACATTATTCTTTGCATCCACACCTCCGGCTAACGGAGCTGTGCGATAGTTGTAGAGATAGTAATGCAACTGCCCATCGCCGGCGCCGAACTTCTGTTGTTCGAGGAACAGGGAGTTATCTAGGAGGGTCAGCGCATTGAAGACGTCGAAGTTAAGCTGTGATGTGGTGTTGGCTTAGCTTATTCTACGGAGACATCTCGAGACCCTCAATAGAAGGCGGATTAGGGGGCTTACCCGTTTGGCTAGGATGAGGGCATCGTTCATGAGAGCATTGAGGCGGAGTTTTAGATCGGGTTTAGTGTCTGCCGTAGGTTCGGACCCGGATCCTTCGGTCGGGAAGGCGGCTTCAGTAGCGTAGTAGAAGAGATAAGCAGCACGAATTGTGTCGTGTTTCTTGTTGCCGATAACGGAGGACTCGAGGCGGTAGAAGGAGAAGAAGTCCGTGATATTGTGGGTCCCAGGATCCTGGAATTTTTTTCTATCGCATTAGCTATATAAACCAGAATAAGGGGTATTTCGCTGTTTAGGGTAATTCAGACAGACCTCAACGACGTAAGTCCAGACCACCTGCTCGTATCCAGGTGAGTTCTTATGGAGCATCCAGTGATTCACCTCCTCCTTGGTAAATTTGGGGGCCATATCAAATCGAGCAAGGTATCTTGTTAGAAGGCCAACAACGGCATCCACATCCTCGGCTACCATACCCCTTAGCCCGTTGATTGCAGTTTCAGTAGGAAGATGATACTTAGCAATCTGTCTTAGCTTTGTCGATCTTGCAGGAAGCTGCGAGAAATTCACTTCATATAACTTCAGCCAGTCTAAGCTCCTGTGGAAGTACCTACAGGAGCTGACCGGCTTGGGTAACACAACGCCGGCTGTGTAAATCGCTTGGAATATCCCCTCTCTATAGCACCTCCGCGTGATTTCCTTGATGAGGACAGGTGCGAGGCGTTTCGAACGGAGCTTCTTGTGGATACAAAGAAAGTTTATCTCAGAGCAGTTGAGGACGCTAGCACGGACTCGGAGTTGGGCAGGGACACCTGAAATGAATGCGACCAACTTTCGCGACTGGGCGGCTCGGACACCAATGTGCCATTCCTTTCTCCAGCCCGGAGATTTAAGAGCCCTACTCGGGGTTAGAGTCCGGATTCTCCAAAAACAGAACAAACCCACCAGTTGAGAAAGGATCTCGAGTAGTTAAATCTAAACATAGCTTCGTCGTCCTCGACGTAATGTCCCGTTAGTAGTTCAAATACCTCGTCCAACTATCGAACTGTAAGATATAGATATAGGACACTAGGGGCGAGGGTACTACCTGTGTCTTTTGGGTGAGGTCCATGGTTACCCATTCAAACCCTTCTAAGAGGGCAGAAGGTTCTCTGGGCACCTGCTCGGGATCGATCATCTTGATGGGGCCCTCATCACCCTGAACCTGTTCATCTGCGAAGGGAGTAAGCGCCTTCCGCACCACAGCCGTGCATGGTATCTTACCAAATCTCGGCACAGGCTGGGTCTGCCAGAATTTGTAAGATGCCATGTCCTTCTGGTTCTTCCCACCCACCGCCTGCAGCACATCAGCGCTGGATCCAACACAATGTGGGTTAAACATTACGGACCACCCCAGTCAGGAGGTCTGACATGTTCAGCCTCCTCAGCAGGTCCTCCGCCTTCTCCTTATCCATTCCCCTAACCTCGGACTGCAGTGACGGGTTGATCCTCAGAAGGCTATCTACAGCCGCACTCGGCAGTTTATTTGACCCCGCCGAAGACTCTCCTGGTTCCGAAGAAGGGTCACCTCTCTCAGCTACGGGGATTTTCGTCTGCTTCTTCTTCCGCCCTTTCTTCGTCGCTGCGCCTGACGGTGGGTCGCCAACATTCGTGGAATCCCCGCCGGGCTCCGCGACCTCTGTTGCCTGGACACTAGATTCCTGACTGCTCGGCGCACCGATCTCTTCGGCGTCCGCCTCCACTAACCTTGATCCCGTAGACATTGTTGTATTGCGGGGAGTTGGAAGTATTTTTTTTTTGGCGGGGTAGTGGGGTTTTGTTATTGAGTCACGCTAAATATTTTGACGAGCGCTAGTCAAAAGCAAGCACCAACGTTGTTGCCGCGCTCGACCGGGGCATAAAAATTGAATCGAACGTTCTTCTTAGCACTGGGGAGCTGGAGCACAGTGAGTGGCCTAAGGAAGAAGAGGTTGAACCCGGACCCGACCCTGAGGCTGAGAGCAGGCCGTCACCGGTAGCAAACAGTTCAGTCTCTACCTTTCTGTGGCTCGGGTCCTGAAGTTGGATTGTACCAACCACCGCGTAAGTCCCTTGTCTTACGCAATAACATAGCTTGTACCCGTAATGCAGAGGGCTTACTTACACCGTTTCCCTGAGACAGTGGAATCACCTTTTGCTGCGACTGCTCTTGGTATTGCCACGACTCCCTTGTCCAGTGCTCCTGCCAGTCCCGAAAACATCCGGCTTAACTTCCCTGCTTTCTTCCCTTCCTATTAAACGGCCCGCCCATAGAGACGCCTAGAGGGAAGAGCCGAAGGCTTTGGACGTAGAGAGGGTTCAAGGTCTGCTACAACCCTGTGCCATCTCTCGTCATCCCACGCTGACTTGCCACGCCCTATTACGACGCTTAATTCGGGCCTCATGAAGTCTTTAGGTTAAATTACATTGGATAGCAAAGCGCTCTATACGGAAGGAGTCACCTGTCCAGCAGCGAGACGCATACATGATATCACCCCGTTCTCTCGACTCGTTTGCCAGGAACGGTAATGCCAACCTCTAAAGCTACGTAAAGAGGGCACTAGGATTGAGTAGACAATAACACTACGCTCCCAAACTTGTCGCACAGAGACCCACCAGCCAGCAGTAATCGTTATGATAAATGCTCGTCAAGGGTTCCGCTTGCTTGACACCCTTGAATGCCGAATGCCCTAAGCACATTAAGCGCGATTGGTGCATAAGTTACAATTCGATTGTGGGCTGTATATCAGTATTAGAGGTCATTCACGACGCCATGAGGTATAGCAATCCGTACCTCCATATCTAACGATTTCCAGTGTAATTGTTTTATTTGGTACATGCCATGTGTTGACCAGACCACCCTCTCCGAGGTTGAACTTTGCCTTCATCGGGTTGATTTGCTCTACGGTCAACCCTTCCTGGCTCGTAGCACTCGCTGCGGTGTAGAATAGAACGTCTGAGTGTGTCCAGGAGATACTCCGGTCGTTTTTGGAATGGATCAGGAAGAGGTTGACCTTCTGGCTTCTTCTGACGTAGTTGGAAAGTCGGGCTGCTGTGTTCCACTTATCGGTCATTTGCCCAGCAAACCATTTTTGAACGACAGGATACGGTCTGAGAGGCGAGAGGAGAGGCAAGTAACCACTAATCGAATAGGTGAGCATTAACGTTGGTATATCAGAGAACCCTGCAACAAGCGTAAGCCCCGCGAAATCAACCTGTGGGGTCGTTTTCGAAAAATGCTCTGCAGCTGCAGTAGCTACGGCCGTTCCTAGGCTTTGGCCAAGAAGCAATATTCTCTCGGGCGGGAGCCCCGCAACAGTTAGTGCCCAGTTGACCACTGCGATTGCGTCGGTAATGATCCCTTCTTCGGTTGGAGAGCCTGTAGAGTATCCAAAACCTCGATAGTCGAATGCAATGATATGAATCTTATCAGGCGCGCCCGACGATATAGTCCTATAAGCATCTGTGCGCCATGATTGGCCTATATGGCCAGCATTCTATCTCAGTTAGACCTATGAGAGCGATACCAGAAGCGATTTATACCCACTCCGTGAACTATAGAAACATCAGCGCTTGCCATGGTTACTGCCTAGCTCCTAGCAGAAGGAATGACCCACTCACAGTTTATCACCAAACGGCTCTCAGGATCATTTGCTAGGAGCTTGAAAGACTCTGTTGCCGTGTAGTCTTCAGTGTGTCCTGGTACTTGCCCAACTAGAAGTTGCTCATTCTTTGCATACACTACAAGTGGCAGAATATGCCATGCATATAGCTTTTCACCATCAGGTGTGCTGATTCTGAATGGGGAAATCTGATTTTCTGGTATTATAAGCACAGGCAACGATATTTGAAGCTTGGTGTTTTCAAGTACATACTGGCAAAACCAAACTGTTCAGGCTTATTTAGATCTCGAAAGTATGCGGTATGCAGCTTATGGGCATATAATGCACTATGAATTTCAGCTGCTGGCCTAAGTGGGGATTGCTGACTCCACTTACTGTCGCTGAACCCACGTATTCGTCAGTATGAAAAGACATGCAAAATATAGGCCCCCACCGGCAATGAGGACCCAGTAGGCTTTCTTGAAGATTGGCTGCAGCGCCATGTGTAACCTGCATCCCCAGTCTAAAGAAAAAGGTGACGGATGCTTATGAAAACAAGACTGCGCAGGATTAATACAATACGAATTAGCGCGAGTTAGATGAACATTAATGATGAATGTTATTACCTTACGGCCGATGTCACAGCTCAGGATCGGCAAACAAACCCAATCTGCTTGCTATTAGGCAGGAGATTAACCAGAAGAGGCAAGATTATATGAGATGCTGTACGGACTTATACAAAATGAAGTGCTGCGCGTCTTGTGCTGGGAGAGTCAGTAAGGTGTTAGTGGTGGCAGGTTGGAGGTTGTAGCGCGCCACATCCGAGCTCAGATCCTGACAGTCATTTTGCGCACTTCTCAATGCTTTACCTTCGTGCCTCAATCACCCGTGTCAAACAGCGTCTATGGTCCGCGGTAGGCTGTATATCGTCTTAGAAGATTCATTTGATCTTCAAGATGGTCGGTAAGAGGAGGTCATACGCCAGAGCTCGAGCTGAAGCTGCTTCGAAGAGACGGACAGCCACACCTCCACCCCAGGATGAACCATCGTCGCCTGAACCTATCGAGAAAGGCCTTCCAACTCGTCTTGAGGAAAGTCAGCCCTTGCCTACTCTCGGTGAACCGCAATCTGGAGGCTTGTCGTCGAGGGAGTACCAGTCAATAGCAGAAAGGTAAGGTCTAATCTGTTTGATTCTAAGTGGATTATCGCTCATTTCGTCACGCCTCCACAGCGGTATCTTAGCGGCATCCCTTCAACGTTCCCGCGACAGATGGCTTGCCGAAGGCATATTCGAGCGGTATTGGACCAAGCCTTCCAGGAAAAAGGCACTGATGGACTCTCGGGCCCTAAATCCTCTGAAAGAAACTATGGTTAAGCTCGGTCCTTGCACTCTGACGATCGAGCCACATGTCTTCGAAGTTATGCTCTACACAGTAAAGGAACCCCAACCAGTACCACCACCTCCTATACCCGGCCAGCTTCCGCAGAGGCCTATATTACAATACGGGCCTCCTAGCAGTGTTACTCCTAAAAGAGTACTGCACGGTGGAACCCCTAGCCAGCCAGCAAGAAATTCCGTTCAAGCATCTCTACATACATCAACGCCCCCGCCTCTCGCCCCCGTGGGTATGAACCCACCTGCAACTCAAGGCCCTACCTTCCAAACATTACCGGCCCCCCCAACAACAAATGGAAACGTCGCAGCGCCCCAAGGCCATCAGCCAGCGCATAATGGTACTCCTAGACCGCCGGCACAAGCCCCCAAACCTAGCCCAGATCCCGTAATCCAGATGTTAGCAACAAGAGCCGCTACGGACCACGAGCTGAAGGCATTGATGCGGGTAGTCGCCTCTGGCAAAGCGACCCACCCCCAGCTCAAGGTCTTTCAGGGTCATATAGACGAACTCACTGCGATACTGAATTCTCAAGGCAATGCTAGTAGGCCATTCACATCAGATGAGAGGCCATCGGGCGCTCCCCCCGGAGCTGGCGTGCTTCGCCCTAGCACGCACCCCACGTCTACACCCAAACCTAACGGGGTCCCCACAACGGTGGGTCGCCCAACACCAGCGAATACTTCTCTTACATTCAGAACGGAGCATCCAGCCCAGCAACAATCTACCCCGCAGGTTGCTCATATAAAATCAAAAGGTCATACTACGTCTCATAAATCTGATATTAGCGCTGTTATTTTCGAATTCGCCGCGGGTTCGGGTGACAGGTTTCTCTTCCCAAAATATAGCATCCTCGAATACCTTCTAGGGGGCACGCAAGTCATTGCATCCTTTCTAGTCGTTCGCAAGGGCAGTGATAGCGTCTCTGGCAACTACGATCCTAATCTCGATTACTACCAACCAGTCACCACGCGCCTCGCGGCACAGACTCCTAAAATGCTCGAACCGCTAGCAAAGGTCGTTGCGGACCCCACCGAGGCTAGGAAATATATGGACGATATAATGGACAACATGACTCGCGCGGAGTACGTCCATCTTGCCATGAGATTGCCACGAGATCCGCACGATATTGATGATGAGGATGAAGGAGGACCGTTCGATCATGATAGCGAAGGTAGCGTTAACGCTATTCCACTAGCAACTAAGCTGCCGATTCTACCTAAGCGGAAGAAACAAAACTCAGGGAAAGTGCTGCGGGGAGCGGTAAGTCCGAAGCTACTTGGAAGCATATAGCTATATCTAATATTATATCCAAAGACGACGTCCACCGATCGTTCCTCCACCGAACCGTGGCCCTCGCTGGTCCAAAAGGCAGACAGCAAGCTACCTCGCTCAAGGAAGGGGAGAGTGGCGGACCCCTCCAAAGCATGCCATCTCTGCCATACGTCTACTACGTCCCTATGGCGGAAGGCCGAAGTTGATGGCGAGAGCGTAACTGGTAAGGCTCTGATTATACCATCGATTTCGAAGCTCTAATTCCGACTCGTCTAGTTTGTAATGCTTGCGGTATTAAGTGGAAGACGAACTCGACTCGTGCCCAGGAGGCCGCTCAGGCGGCCGCATCCGGCCAACCACCACCACCGAAAAAGATGAAGGTCACACCAAAATCTGCGTCGACGAAAAACCCAGCCCCTACATCAACCACCATCGCGACCACCGTACAGCACCCCCATCCTATACCCGCCAGCACTACCAACGGAACCGTCGTCAATGTTAACTCCAACGTCGAAATGCCGGATGCGATATAGGTTACTCACGGCTTGGCCGAATGAACACCGTTTCCACCTACGAGGTCCTCGCATTATATGTCGAACGACCCCCCCCCTCTCCCAACCCAATTTTCTTTTGCAATAGGCTTCGGGCACTTTCTGAGTATTTTTCATGCTGGAGTTAAAGACGTGGTCGAGACTGTTTTTTTCCTCTATTCGCTAAAAGTAGTTTTTCCTCTGAATCGGCGTTTTAAGGAAAATGACGGAAGAGGCACCGAATCCTGTACAACCCTGTATTACAACGAAAAAAATTCCTTTGCTAATTAGCTCTGCATTATGCCTAACGAATCTCCAACTGCTGCTGCTGCTGCTACGGGGAGCCTGGCTAGACATGGCCTTTTTTTTTTCTTTTTTTGTTTTTTCCTGTCACCCCCCTCCCATCCCTTACCTTCCTATGGAAAAAGATCCCATCCCATGGCCTGAGACGAGGAATGATAGAAAATGTCCTTTTTTTTCCTTTTTTTTTTCCCCCTAGTGTTCCCAAAGGTGGTGGGGGGGGGGGGAATGGATAAACTCACTCATATCATGATGCATGCTACTTCCCATCCAAGTAGTCTTATAAAAAATAAAAATAAAAATAAAAAAAAATAAAAAATAAAAACTAGCAATAGACTGGTTAAAATAATCTCTCTCTCTCTCTCTCTCTCTCTCTCTCTCTCCAACCCAATGCTCAATGATGATTGATGATAACCATTACAACAACACTCAATTGCACATATCACATGTATAAATATCAGCAAACCCGTTGAAACACCAAAATCAGTAAAAAGTTCATTTCATTTATATATAGTACTACGACCCGAATAGTGAACTCACTTACCCCTCGCTGAAAAAAAAAACACCCCTTAGCCCAGTGAAAATAAAAATATGGTTCTCGAGTGGTTTTTTCTCGAGATCTATATATATATATATATATATTTTGCCCAAATATTTTTAATTTTTAATATCGAGTAGTTTATAGAAATAACTCAATAGTGATGATTTTTTTTTTTTTTTTCGCTGATTTTTAAGTGCCGACCCTGTGAACTTGGGAGAAAAAAAAAAACCACTGATATATATTCACGAGGTCGTCGTCCTTGAAAACTAAGCAAACGTTATTTTTTAAACTAAAAATTTATATAAATAAAACTGCGAAAAGACCACAGGCAAGTAGTTATAGAAATAACATTTATATCCTTTTCCCCCCCCCCATCCTGCACTTTACTTTTTAAAAAACTTTTTACAGGGCTTCCCCAAAAAAAAAAAAAATTCCCCGTTTTTTATTTTTTTTTACCCCAAAGAGTCTAGAGTCTAGAGCCCAGAGCAACGCAACTGAAAGAGGTTGTGTTGTGTGTGTGGAAAGTGGGGGGAAGAGGAAGAGGTGAGATAAGGGAGATGGGAGGAGGAATGGGGGGAGGGTGGGTGGGTAATGCTCCTTTTTTCTCCCCTAGCTATATATAACCCCCCAGACGTCTTTCCAACTCCGAGGTGCTGGAGGAGGAGGAGGAGGGGGGAGAAGGTGAGGATGAGGGTGTGGGGGAAGGGGGGCGGGGTCGGGTTAAGGTGCAGGTTCGGAGGCGCGGGAATGCCTTTTTGCGTAGCCCTCCTGGGTAGATCTTAGGGGGAGGGAGTAGCTTTAGATTAGTAAGTTTTTCCTCCTTTTTTTTTTTCGCAGCGCTGCGCTCGTGCTGTGAGTGAGTGAGCGGGTGGGCGGGCGGAGAGAAGGCCTTATCCTTTTGGCGCTAGATTTTCTCTAGATTTCCTCTCGTCGACTCTGGTCCGTTGGCCGTGGGGGATTTCTGGGTGTAGACCGGAGAAGAGCGGGAGCCGATGTTTTGATGGGTTTGTGTTCACTGAGAGAGAGAGAGTGGCGCTGGATTGTCTATTTTGGCGCACAACCAATCGCCTTTAGTGCCGCTGGGCGCCAGATTCTGGCCCCAAGTCCAAGGCCCAATCGCATCCTCGTCACCTCAGGTCGAGCATCCACATGTGGTGCCTATACTCCTCTCTTGCCCGTTCCTCATGCATCTTTTCATACTCCAGCCGCCTCCTCTCCCGATTCTGGTACGCAGGAGTCTCGTAGAGCTCGCACAATTTGGCCCACCAGTTGTCCAAAGGGGGTTGCTTTGATACTGGGTTCGTGTAGAACTTGTTTTCGAAGAAGCGGGATTTCGTGGTAAGCAGGCGGGCTTTGAGGCCGCTAGTTGCGCTGACGATAGAGGTGGAGGAGGAGCGGCGGAGAGAGGGCATTGTGGAGATATGGAGGCTTCGGGGGAGGGTTTGTCTTGGAGCTGCGAGAGATTTGGGAGTTGCGAGACACTCGAGAGACTTGGTTGGGGGTGCAGTGCGCGCAGGACAGTGAAGGCTGGGTGCTATGAGTGGTCTGTGTGGTATGTAGAGCTGCATCAACTTGGACCTGTGGCAAGCAAACCTGGGAATAGAGCAGCTTTTTGTAGTGCCTGAGGGTGGCAGAGGCCCTCTCTGCTGGTAAGGCCTGCTGCGTCCACTTGGCTCTTAGTGCTGCCCCTTTCCTTTCTGGATGGAGCATCTCGTTCACTATTTCCCAGCCTAGAGAACTGCCAGAGAAGGCGTGGTGACCCGAGCAATCGAGCTCGAAAGCTAATCGGTGGGCCAGTGCTCCATGGAGAGTATTCTCCGCCACAGCATCCTTCCCAGATTGGTATTTGCAGGCGCTTCACCCACCCAAAGCGAGGGAGCGACTTGCTGAGCAGATAGCTTGGGCGAGTTGGGAAAACTAGAGCCGGACCCACAGAATCGGTAGCGTCGCAGAGGATGACGACTGCACCAGCCCGCTTTGACTGGTGGATCCTGCTCCCATAGAAGAAGAACCCCATCAATGCTTCGTGCAGCGCCAGTGGTGATGACAGCTCTATCCACTCTAACTATATTTTGCCCAACGTAGCTTCCTAGAGCGTTTGGCGTAGCTTTTAATTTGAACTCTAACGCATAGTATCAAGGCATCATCTAACGGCAAAACGACCAGTAGCACGGCAGCGGGGGTTTGGAGAGAGCAGCAGCATATGCTCAATTGCTAAGGTACGTACGGCTATCATTTGCATTGTCGATGTTGAGGGATCTCGAAGACACAATCGCCCCGCACATACCGAATAGTAAAGAATAGCGATGATTTTCTATTCACAGCCGATTCCCTAGGTTAACGTGAATAGCTTTCGCGGTAGTATAAGCCTCCAGACCCGCCTCACCGAGCTCGCGTCCGATTCCACTCTGCTTGACTCCTCCAAACGGAATTCTGAAGTCTGAATCGTTGCTGCTGTTGACCCATATCGAGCCTGCTTCAATCTTTCTGGCAACCCTGTGGGCTTTTGCGATATTCTCCGTAAAAACGGCCCCGCCAAGACCATATGTACTATCGTTAGCGCGATCAATAGCCTCTTCCTCTGTCTTAAAGCTCGAGATGGAGACGAAGGGACCGAAAACCTCCTCGCGGTAGATCTTCATATCGTCTTTCACATTCGTGAATACTGTCGGTTCAATGAAGAAGCCTTTGCCGTTGACGCCCTTATATGGAACTCCACCGCACATCAGCGTTGCTCCTTCCCTCTTGCCAGTCTCGATATAGGCTAGCACTCGCTCGTACTGCGCTTTGGTGACCTGTGGGCCCTGATAGGTGTCGTTTTTAAAAGGATCTCCAATCTTAGAAACTAACTTTATCTCCTTGATATATAACTCCACAAACCTGTCATAGACGAGCTCGTGAACAAGGATGCGGCTGGTGGCAGAACAGATCTGGCCCATATTGGACATGACCCCCAAGTGCGCCCATTTAGCCGCCTGCTCGAGCTCCGCATCTTCAAAGACGATTAGGGGACTCTTGCCACCAGTCTCTAGTGTAATGTTTTTCATATTCACGGCTGCCATCTTCATGATCTCCCGTCCCGTTGCCGTAGAGCCGGTGAAAGCAATCTTATCAATATCTAGGTGGGACGCAATGGCTGCGCCAGCATCTCTGCCATAGCCATTGAGGATGTTCACAACGCCGGGTGGGAAGCCGGCTTCCTTGATTAATGTAGCGAGATAGAGGATAGAAAGCGGTGTTTGCTCTGCGGGCTTGAGGACTACGGTGTTGCCGCAAGCTAAAGCAGGTCCGAGTTTCCATGCGGCCATCGTAAGAGGGTAATTCCACCTGGTAACACCATCGTAACACCATCAACTTCGTGATCAGGAAAAATTCGCGGCGGATATAGAACTCACGGGATAATCTGACCACATACACCGAGAGGCTCACGAATTGAATATGCAAACTTCAAAGGAGCGGTATCAAAGACCTGTCCGTGGAGTTTATCTGCCCACCCTCCATAGTATCTGAACACGCTTATAACTTCGCCAACATCTTCCGCCAGCGCGACCGTGAACGGCTTGCCATTATCCCACGTCTCAATTGTTGCAAGCGTCTCCGCATGCTCTCCCACCAGAGCAGCGAGCTTAAGCAACAAGTTGCCTCGGTCACTCGTTGAAATGTCCCGCCATAAGGGGTCCTTGAAAGCCTTGCGCGCGGCTTTGACAGCAATGTCTACGTCACCCGAGCCAGCAGCGTGAACGGTCGCGATTTCGGTCTCATCACTAAGCCCGGGAGAAATATTCAGCGTTGTTGCTACACTATGCGTGAAAGCAATTGAATGCGTACGTGGGATTGATGGATGTTATCCTTTGGCCCGACTCCGCCTTCACAAACTCATTGTTGATAAACAGGCCAAGTGGCTGCGTATAGTTCCTACCGTTCGGCGCAGTGAGATCAATGAAGAGGTCAGACATTGCGCGGATGGAGATGCTGAACGGCCTAGTCAGCGAGCGAGCTCCAAACGGTGCAGTGCGAAAGAACACGGCTGTTGTGGAGACTACAGAGGACCAGGGCCTTCGAGCGGGGGGAAATCTCCACATCTATCAGTTCGGCGCCGATCTCATGGTGGGCAGAACGCCAAACCCAGCACAAACAACAAATTCACCAGGAGGCCGGCAGCGAGCGGTATTCTGGAGAGGGGATTGTCACAGAGGGTCGACAGATGAGGTCGAGAGGCAAGTGCAGCAGGGATTCCCGATAAGGGAAGGCTTTCCTATCAACAACACCTGCTCTGGACGCTGTACTTCGATATCCAACGGGCCCGCGGAGGGCGTTGCGACATGAAGCTGCGTCGAAGAGCCCAACGGAGTGGAGGCATAACCAACTGGGACCGGCCGGCAACAGGATTACGGAAATTGGGCAGCGGCTGTCTTGTGTTTCCTCAAAGAAAGTAGGCAACAAATACATCCAACTTGCCAGTAATTTCGCTCCCAGCAAACTCCGAGCGAGCATAAGCATCAACCATCCCCAGCGAAACCTCAGCAAACCACCGCCAGCAAGACAACAATGTCCGCTGCCGCCACCGCCCCCCCCGCAGACGCCAACATTGACCACAGCAAGGCGCTCTCATACTGGTCTGACGTCGACCCCGATGTCAACGGCATGCTGGGAGGCTTTCCCCAAGTAAGCCGAGTCGACATCCAAGGATCGCGGAACTTCGTCGCGAAATTGCGACGAGCATCCAAGATGACAGCGGGTGAAAAGTTTGCGAGGGGTGTAGATTGTGGAGCTGGGTTAGTCACCAGGCTCAACACCTCGATCTGTCCTGCCCCATTGAGCCAATTGTCGCACAAATCTATCCCCAGAATCCTAACCCGCTCCGCCCCCCTCCCCTAGCATCGGCCGCATAACCCTCCACCTCCTCTCCACCCTCTGCACCACCACCGACATAATCGAACCCATCCCCAAATTCACCTCGCACATTCTCACGTCCCCCTCCTTCGCGCCGCTCCATGCCTCCAACCGCATCGGCTCCATCTACACCCAGTCCCTCGAATCCTGGAACCCCCCTCCAAACGTGAAATACGACCTGGTCTGGAACCAGTGGTGTCTGTCACACCTGACGGACGTGCAGCTGTTGGAGTACCTGCGGAGGGTGGGCAGTGCGCTGAGCGAGGGGGGGTGGGTCGTAGTGAAGGAGAATATGAGCACAGATCCGGAAGGGCTGGATATTTTTGATGAAAAAGATCATAGCGTCACGAGGTATTTACCCAGTTATGCCCTCATTCTTTTTGTCTTTATTTTTTTATAGATGTAATTTTTTTTTATATACTAATCCCCCCGATGTGTGTATGTTTTTTTCTTCCTTTTCTTTCTAATCTGGTGGGAGAAATAAACAAATAGGACAGATCAGAAATTCCGCAGCATCTTCGACGAGGCCAGGTTGAAAATCGTGCGGACAGAGCTGCAGAGGGGCCTTCCAAAAGCTCTATACCCGGTGAGGGCGTATGCTTTGCAGCCAATATTGGTGGAACAAGTGATGGCATGAACGGCTTAATTCTATTTTTGAATGTGTTTTTTTTTAATTTTAAATTTAATACAAAACCCCCCTCTCTCGTCTCGCTGTGTGGCTGAGGCTTCGACAACTTGTTTGCGTCAAGCTGTCTGTCTGTATATATGCCAGGTGGATAGAGATAGGGCCAAGGACAACAACCGAACACTAAGAAGGCCCCCAATTTTGATCCCTGACTTGGTCTCGTCAAACCCTGGACGCTGTGTTGGAATATGGCAACCTTGTGGATGCGTTGTTCGAACTTATGAAATTAAGTCAATGGATAAGTCTATCTCTTTACTCTTTACCTGCTCATTGGTCGTCTCGTTTCCATCGTTGGTCATCTTCGCATTATATTAACCCGGCGGAATACAGGCGCCCTTTCGTTTTCGTTCCGCAATTGTCTTTCCCTTTTCCTTAGCTCATGCGGTCGGATACCTATGGAAGCTACTTAAAGTTGTAGCATTGCCAACACCGGTTCCATACCGTCCTGTTGTATGTACATACATGCCTGTCAGCAGTGTACCCAGCTTCACAAGATTCAGGATCTGTCCCCTCACTAGAGTCTTACCTTTACTAACAGCCTATATAGCCACATTCCCTCAACGCCCGTGTGTTCTTCGGGAACCTGACCACGAGAGCAAAATGGTGGTTTCAATTTGCGGGAAAGCACGTTGTATACATCGACCACTGCCTGCTGCAACGGTGGGGGCAGTGCACGAATGTAGTCGTCCAGGAGAACGTCCAGGATTACTTCATCTTGCACATTATCCCATACCCCATCGACGTCATGCGAGTACCGCGCTTGCACGGACCAGAGATGTATTACAGCGATGGTCGTAAACTCTCGAAAATCTGACGTGGCTGGTAGGGCGAGTAAGGGGAGTACATTGTCAGCAATGCGCTCAGCAGTCCGACCGCGCCACTCAAGACCGGTAAGGTATGCATCAACTCCAGAGTAGGTGTCTTGGTCCAAAAGAACGTCGTGGGGGTCGTGTGGTGTAGCTGCTCCATGCTGACGGCGGAAGAACATTGGAGGAGTCCAGATCGCGAGAAGAAGGTCAATATGCGGAATGCGGGAAAGGCGGGAACGAAGAAGGTGGGTGCGGTATTCGCGGGTGCTGGCTTGGAGGCGGCGCGAGGTATTCCCTAGGGAGCAGAGGGCATCCCCACTAACGGTACAGTCGGAATAGAGGGACCTGGACTGGGGGAGCGGGGAGCTGTAAACAAGGTAAGAGAGGATGTTGGAGAGCAACTCGGCAGGTAGCTGGGTAAGCATTGCTATGACCTGGAAATGATGAAAAGGAAGAAATGGTCGAAAGAATGAGTGATTCAATGATAGCCCGTATCATTGACGGCGGATGGAGACTTTTGCAAAAGAAAAACCTCGGTAGTACAAAAGGCTGCACCCAACGGTAAAGGGGGTAGCTAGCACACCGAGATTGGGTGACAGAATGGTCCACTTTATAGACATATCTAAATTGAGGCTTAGACATGGTAGCTGCTATATGAATTTCGCGGATAAATACTCCACCCTTCACCTTGGCCAACAAGGTGAGAAGTGCTATCCTAGCTTTAAAGAGGATGAGGCGGGAACATTGTGCGGGACAAGGTGCGGGGCGTATTTCATTTCGAAAATGGCCAAAAGAGTAAATTGACAGCTGAGTGGGGAGGGATGATGCTTGAGTCTGAGGGGAAAGACCAGGTGCAGGTACGCAAGAAGCAAGCAAACAATGCAATGCAAGATTAAGGCTGGCAGGTACTCGTTAGCATTTAGCCTCAAGCTGCTAATGATAGCAATGAGCAACGGCAAGAAAAGTGACAGTGGGCGATGCGTGTCGAGCACTCCGTACAACTGATACGAGCGAGGGAAACGGGTGGTGAGACGGTGGATCAACTGGAAGGCTTGGAATGCTGTCATCGATCCACAATCTGATGGCAGCCTGGACTAGCAGTTGCCGGCCAGACTTCATTCGGCATCGCGCATCTATTTGCAGGCCTGATGTCCTTTGAAGCCGCAAACACGAGCGGCAGAATTCGAGAGCCAGGGCCAGGTGAGACACGTTCGGTGATATGCCCGGACAACCGAGATTTGGCTCCATTATCCGAGGCAAGTGAACCACCAGCCGAAACGCTGGACGGCGATCAAGAGGCATCTCGAGGAGAGGGAGCCTCGTAAGGCTCCCGTGGGCCTCACTCGAGAGCCCAAGAGCCTGTGTCGCTTGCTAAGCATTCCCAGTGCCGAGCCGTCAATCTGTGATCGGCCCTGGATACCGAGATTTGGGGCAGGCATGCGCTTCTGGGGCACTGTAGAGTACTGGTACAGTATCGTACTCATATATTGTTCAAGTATACACGTACCCTGGGCCAGATTGCAGTCAGAACCGAGGAACGGTGGAAGCGGGTGTCGCCCGACACGACTGGCCCGCAGAGACCTGTGCAGGCAAATGCTCGTGTGGGACAAGCACTCTGTATGGCGGCAGAGCTGGCGGCAGACCCATCCCCAAGACAGGTAGCAAAGCAGCTCCTCGTCGTGCCCCTGGTTGGGGAGCAGGAGCTGTCGAGCCAATCGACACCTCCAACCTCAGATCGGCGGGCCTTCCAGACCCGCGCGGAACAAAACGTGTCAGCCCTCTCAGCCCACGTTGGCAGTGCATGGCGGGAGAGATGGGAGATGGAACGTCTGTCAGGATCGGCGCTTTACAAAAAGCAGTTCAGCAGCGCTAGTGCAGAGTATGTACATGATTAGTTGTGTACACCTAGGTCGATGGCAGCGCCATCAAGCTCCGCCCCACTCAGTTGGCCGGTCCTTCGCACGATCGATTGGCTGTGCCGCCAGTGGAGCATTACCAGCCGCAGGTGTATATCCCGAGTGCTGTGTACTAGCCAAACTCCGGAGCTGCCGATCACGACCCGGACTCGTGATGGAGCACCAATTGTTGCTGTGAAACTAGCGAGTCCAATGCCAAGCGTCGCGGTCCGGCTCCATCTGACTAACGACCACTGTATCAAATCGTACCTCACCCATCGCTGTATCAAGCAAATACGTCTCGGAAACATATCTCGGAGTTTGACTAGCACCTAAGAATAGTGGCCGCTGTTTCGGGCCCTTTACTCACCACTGCTTTTCCCCACCCCAAAATGTTACCCCGGGCGACTCTGGTTCGGTCACCGCTTCAGCTCCTCCCCACCAGATCCTTTGCGACAGCTTCCCGGAGTACATGGCCCCTCACAAAATTCTGGTTGCGCGTGGGACTGTGGCCGAGTATCAGCGGTTCCGGGGGGCTCTTCAGCCGGGCGTCAGCTGGGAGGTTGTACGAGCAGTCGAGGGGCATGAAGGTCCGGAGTTCCGTTAAGAAACTATGTGATGGCTGCAAGGTCAGTTGGAATTACTGCTCCGGGCTGTATTTGTGGTAAGGGCTTATATTAGAAGAGCCCTTACGGACGCGTGCCGGAGCTTCCATGTTACCCATGAAGCCTATGAGGTCGGACACACAGCTAACATACCTTGCTTGCATGTAGAGTGTCCGGAGAAAAGGCTATGTCTATATCATCTGCTCGAAAAACCCGAAGCACAAACAACGGCAAGGCTAACATGCCATCACCTATTTTATCTCGGGCAAAGCTTGAATCGCATTCGCAAGAGCTCACATCGCAGCTGAGGGGCGGATTCCACTCAATTGGGCGTCATACGTAGAGACGCGGACTAGGTGGAATAAATGGCCCCTATCTCTTAGGTGTGCTTCCAAATATGTATTTTAATTGGCTGTTTTGCATAGCCGGGTGTCGATTTTGTCACCAGCATATGTTCAAAATCGCTTCTCACTAACACTGTACAATATGGAGTCATAAGTTTCAATACGTTTTCTGACGCCACGACGGCTTGAGCTTACTCCGTATGAGTAAGGTTAGTTATTTGGGTGAGGAATTGTGATGTACCTCTGGAAAATCGCTAGATGAATGGGCGGTGAACAAAGTATTGATAAGGCCGTATGTCAACATTAAATCTTATGATCTTAATATAGTTTGACTCTTGATTTGCAATGGCCGATAATCTATGAGAGCAATACCTTCTTGCCCATGTTGAAGAAAGGGTTAGCCATAGAGGGGGCAACCTGCTTGTTAGCTTTTCTCCGCAGAGAAAACCCAAACGCGATGGAGATTATGATGTACTCTATTGTTAGAAAGCTAGGGTAATAATCAGCAGGGACCTAGTATGGTAGTCCGGAGTATAGATTGGGGATTGAAGTATTTGTCTTATAGAAGTAGACACCTGGTTTCAAGCAGCGGGGCGGTGAAGCACATGGTCTTTGTCAGCTCTAGATATGTGCTCCATACATGGTATCTTAAATACTAAGGAAGTGAGGTCGCCAGCCCCAACTTCTTAGTCGAAAAATTTACAGACCTTGGTCCAGTATTGCTATCACCCCAAGGAACAGCAATGGGGGGTACCCAAGGTCACGCTATTCGTCCTATGCTAAACAGAGGCAAGACGCCAAGGTCCAAATGACTAAAGCCGGTGATGAGGCAGACACAACGCACGGACGGGCCAATCAGTGAGCTTATTGAAGGCGTGCTCGGTGATGATGGTGGCGGCCGTTTTAGGTTATTTGCACTCTCCGCTTCATATCCCCCCACTGCTCTCTTCAACGGTCAGATTGCACGCCTTCCACGCCTTTAACAACGGACGCGATCGGATCGGTCTTTTACTAGCAGAGCTTAAGGGAATAATCGTTCAGCGATCAACGATGGCTGAGGATCCACGGGCTGCGCCGTGAGTCTCCATGCCCCCGCGCAGTCGTTGGGCTTTGGAGCCTGATTCGGCTTTCATGTATTCTTATTTATGCTCTCCTCATCTCTGATGCGTCTAGCTAATACTGATGTGTATACCCCACATTGCAGGTTGCGTCTGGGCAGCACTGCACCGGACTTCAGCGCTGATACCACCAAGGGGCCGATCAAGTTCCACGAGTTTATTGGCGACAGTTGGGTGATTTTGTTCTCACACCCAGAGGATTACACTCCAGTATGCACGACGGAGCTGGGCGCCTTTGCAAAGTTGGAGCCAGAGTTTACCAAGCGTGGCGTTAAGCTAATCGGAATCTCAGCAAACACGTGTGAGAGCCACATAGGATGGATCAAGGATATCAATGAGCTCTCTGACGTCAATCTTACCTTCCCTATCATTGCTGATAAAGAGAGAAAGGTATCTTTTCTATACGACATGTGAGTAGAGTTTTGCTTCCCGCTCTGCCCCGCATCCTCTCGACTCTTAACACTCGCTGATGTTGCGGTTTCTTTTGTAAGGCTGGACTTCCAGGATACAACCAATGTAGACTCTAAGGGAATTGCTTTCACCATTCGATCCGTTTTCATCATTGACCCTAAGAAGACTATCCGTCTCATTCTCTCCTACCCTGCTTCCACCGGCCGCAACACTGCCGAAGTGCTCCGTGTGGTCGATTCGTTACAGACAGGCGACAAGCAACGAATCACAACCCCCATAAACTGGGTTCCAGGAGATGACGTTATTGTTCATCCCAGCGTGAGCAATGAGCAGGCGAAGGTATGACGAAGAATCAATTAGGAGTTTACCTCGTACTACGGCTTGCTAATCGCAACGATTGCAGGACCTTTTTCCGGATTTCCGCATCGTGAAGCCATATCTTCGCTTCACCCCTCTGCCGAAGGAGAAGGCTACAGCTGTAGCATAAGGTCTAGGGATTTGTTTCTCTGTGATATTTGCAGTCCTCGGCGATATGGAGTATAGCTACGTTCGACTAGTTAGCTCTCGGGTTGATTGGATATTTCTGCTTCATAATGAGACTGCTCTAGCCGGTCGACGGCCGCTAGCTCAGAGCTAAGAAAATATCGCGTTTTCGGTCCCGCTGCTCTTGGTGAACCGTGCACTCTAGGCGCACAATACTATGTCGTAGGAAGTAAGTTGTGAGACTAGGTGTTCATGGAACACTCCCGCCTGGGCATTATTGGCGATGGCTGAAATGTGGCTGGCAAACGAGGCGTCCACTAGTCCTCTCTGAACCGGGCCCACCACTGAACCCGGTCCTCACCTCGTGGTGCTCCGTACTTGGCACCGAATCGACAGCCTGCGTACGGAGTAGTAAAGCCCAGGATCTGTTAATCCCTCGCGGCAGGCCATTGGGACCTACCATTTATCCCCAGGACTGCGTGCGAGGTACACCTCAAGAGTATTACGTGGTATTGTGCCCTGGCTCTTCGCAAGGGGACTGTGACCGTTGTCCTCGCTCTGCCAAGCAGGCTCCCATTGGCGATGTTGGGCTGACTGAGACTCGAAAGCTATCCGCCTCGAAAAATCCCTCGTCGCTTTGACCTTCACCATCGACACATCCCATCATTGCTCTGGTTACCCAATTACCTCGATATCGATATCTATTTGACGGGTAGCGATCATCTTGAACGTTCTCGTGGCGATCTGTTTGGCTATATATTCTGCAAAGGTTGGTGTTGCTTGACAACTGGGGTGGGAGCTTTGTTACTATCAACAGTGGATGAGCCAGGCTGATGACGATTTGCGCCTGGCAGAACCTGGCCGAGAGCCGTTGGAACAGAGATCCACTATTTCCTGTATAAGGTTCTCCTTCCCCCACCCTTAGGACATTCCTTCGCTCGGGAATCCTCACCTTCCTTTACGCTATTTTCGCGCGATTGTTGGGAGACACCGGACTTACAACTATTCCTGGCTTGGTCCCGGCGAATCCCAAAGAAGACGAAGAAAGATCGCAAGGCCCCAAGTCTGTCCCGAAGGAGCTCAACCGGAGGAGAATCTTCTGGTATATCGTTGCCGACGGGCCGACGTATTCTCAACCGAGTGCAAGGAGGCACCTGCGAGCGCGACCGACTATAGAAGGATGCCCATTCATATTTAATAGAATTCGCTTTAGAAAGCTTGATAACACCGTCGGCGGCGGAGTCGGCCGCTAGCCGTCTTAGCGGAGACGAGAGACAATAAACTAACTGCTCTTCACAACACATCCGCGCGCTAGCATAAAGTCAGTTTCTGCTTTGATTCGTCAGGGCTGCCTGCTCAGACTTCCAGCAGGTCACTCGCCCTTCAAACATGTCCACGCCGGACCTTAGCAACGGCCAGTCGGGCGCTCTCAACATGTCCCGCGAGTCAACGCGAGAGATGAGAGAACAGGAGGGCACTCACAGCGCTCGGGAGCCTCCGAGAACAGCTGGGTCAATGACGGGATTCTCACCTGGTACCCAAACACCAGCGACTGCTACTACAGGAGGTTCAACGCCACCTACATCCAACGCATTCTCAGGTTTAGTATGCAACGTACATCGCACAACGGGCAAAGAGCCTCACCCGTTAGTCGGAGCAACAACTACAATTCTAGGAGATACTTTGTATGTCTTTGGGGGGCGGATCCTTTCGCGGACAAGACCACATCTAACGTCCGACCTCTATGCCTTGGATTTGATCTCAAGACACTGGACCAAGGTTGATGTGAAGGGTGAGGTTCCCCCCCCACGGTATTTCCACAGTGTCTGTGCGCTCGGAGATTCGAAGCTAGTGTGCTACGGAGGAATGTCGCCGTCCGCACAACCCAGTGGGGGAGCGAATCTACCAGCACAACAGCAGCAAGGGGGCCCCGATCAGCAACCTGAGGTAGGTGTCATGTCAGATATTCATATATATGATGTCCGAACACGAACGTGGGCATTCGTTCCTACTACCGATGCTCCTCAAGGCCGTTATGCCCATTGCGCTACGATCCTTGGTTCTTCGGCGGTCTTTTCATCTGCTACAGCGCCACTATCGGCTATCCAGCATAATCCATCCACAGGAAATCCAAACCAAGGGTCAATAGGAGTTACTCTAGATGGAACTGGCGGAGCAGAAATGGTCGTCGTTGGTGGGCAGGATTGCGCGAATCACTACATCGAACAGATTAGCGTATTCAACCTGAGGAGCCTACAATGGACTGTAACTAGCCCGCTTGGTAAAAGCTGTGGCGCATATAGAAGTGTAGTGTCCCCACTGACGGGAATGCCGGCGTCCAGAATCGGGAAGGGGACCACCGATGATACCGGCCGAAAGAGCGAAATGGACGCTAGCGAGCCCCCTGAAAACGGCTCTTCAATGCTGATATACTCAAATTACAACTTCCTAGACGTCAAGCTGGAATTGCAAGTTAGATTGCCAGACGGGACGTTGAGCGAGAAACACATGCATGGGCACTTTTCCCCACCTGGACTAAGGTTTCCGAATGGAGGAGTTATTGATGGCCACTTTGTTGTTAGCGGAACTTATCTCACATCCTCAAAGCAAGAGTACGCTCTGTGGGCATTGGATCTGAAGACATTAACCTGGAGCCGGATCGACGCTGGTGGCAGCGTATTTAGCCAGGGCAGTTGGAACAGGGGATTGCTATGGAATAGAAGGAACACCTTTGTCATCTTGGGAAACAATAAGAGGAGCCTAGTTGAGGATTACAATCATAGGAGAATCAATTTCTCTCACTTGTGTATGGTGGAACTTGAGGCATTCGGGCTATACGAGAACCCTAGGAGAATGATGGCATTGTCTGGATACACGTCCGCGAGCGCCCCAGTGGAGAACGCCTCATCTGCTCAGCTGCCACAACAGAAAGGCTCGACGGCAGGGTGGACTGGGGGTGGGAGACCGATCCTATCGGCGGCTGAAGAGTTGGGCAGGGCGGGTATGGGGATGCGCGAGTTGGCGGATATGGATTTTGTCGCGCTTGGCGGAGAGAGACTTCCAGTTAACTCGAGGATAATTGCTAGGCGGTGGGGTCCATATTTTGTGCAACTGCTCAAGGATGGCGCGGCCAACCAAGACACAGACACGGCGACTTTAAGGCCTCCTTTACCTCAGCGTGGTGAAAGCCAGATGAGCCAGGCGTCCAGCACCACGATAACAGCTAGTGTCACCAATTCATCGGTCTCCAGCGGAAGTACGGTTACGGGACATACTGCGGGTAGTAACTCGATCTCAGCGAAACCAATGGGAGGGCACCTCCCGTTCCCAACCCCCCATGGACTGCCTCCAATGAGCCGCCCCCGCACCCTCTACCTTCCACACACTCATCTCACCCTCCAGGCCCTTATCCACTATTTCTACATCTCCGCCCTCCCCCCCCCAAACCACCCCCTCTGTACTCCGCAGATCCTTTGCTCTCTCCTCCAGCTCGCTCGTCCTTACCAGATCGACGGTCTTCTAGAAGCCACGGTCGAACGTCTTCACCAGGTTCTCGATGGCCGCAACGCTGCTTCCATTTTCAACGCTGCAGCCATGGCTGCAGGTGGTGGTCGTGGCGTCGGTTTCGCCGGTGGTTGGGGCGCCCCAAGTCAGTCTATACCTGGTTTGGACAACTTGGTGGCGGCATCTTCCGCGACACCGTCGACCGATAGCGTTGATGATGCTGTTGCGGGTAAGACCAAGGCGCTACGGATCAATACTTCAGTGGCCAACAACAATCGCGTCCACGAAGACGAGGTCTCCAGCGCTTCAACAGGTGGCGGTGGGTCCTCAGCAACGGGATCGTCAGAGTATAGTGGCTATAGCGACACCGGTGAGGATAATGTTAGGGGTCGAGCGCCGTGGACTGGAGAAATGAGCGCAGTTATCGGCCTTCAAAAAAGAGGTCTGAGAGGCCTATTGGAAGGACGGAAGTTGAGGGAACGAGGAAGGAGCCAGGGTGCCGTTGCTACGCATGCGGGTACAGGCCCAATGGCTAGCACAACGGCGACATCGACTGCAGCACCGACGGCAACGATGACAACGACAACGACAACGACATCAACCGGAACAGGAACAGGGAGTGTGGGGTTGGGTATTGCCTAGAATATGTATTTGGGCTGTTTAAAGGGAAAGAATCACGAACAGGTGGGATAAGACAATACATTCCCCCGGGGATGGGACGGGAGGATAAAAAACTTGTGGAATACCCATAATTATACCGACACACAAACCTTTGTTATTTTACATCACTTGCTTTTATTAGGCGGATCTATGCATTTTTTTTTCTCGAGGTTTTTCTTTTGCACTATAAGGAATAGGGGAGGTAGATTGAATAAAACGCCGCTGACTTCCCCTCACTCTTTCGTTCATAACCCCTTTCCCTTTATAACTTACTTACACCATCCGCTTTACATTGTTGTATCTTAGCCACCCTATCATATCAAAAAAAAAAAAAATTTCCCCCCCCTTTCCCCCCGTAGAGGTACAGACAGTACTTAAACCATTTCCGCCGCCAACCACAACAACAACAAACCCATAAAAATGGAAGCGAAAAATAAATAAAAAAAACCGGTACCTTCCTTGTATGGATATGTATATATGTATATGTATATGTGTGTATGTGTGTGTGGGGGGGGGGGGGGGGGGGGGGGGGGGGGGGAAAAGAGGGAGGGAAAAAAAGATTTATATGTTGATGTTTGTTTATAAGTATATAGATAATAAGCTATAATGTAGGTAGCAAGGAGTTTATAGAGAGAGACACCCCCGCTCCCCTGATGCTTCATGTCTAATCTCTAACATCTCGTCCTAATGCCTAAGCTCTAACATCTCGTCCTAATGCCTGGTCCTAACACCCTGCCCTAATACCTGATCTTAACACCCTGCCCTAATACCTAATCCTAGCACCCTGCCCTAATACCTAATACCTAATACCTAACGCCCCTCCCCCTCCCCCAACTTTCACCTTTTTAGATAAAAACCCAATCGTTGATTCGAAGTTTGCCCTCGCTTCGGGTGCGGTTGATGATTTTTTTGTGGGGGGTGCGGATGTTGTTGTTGTTGTTGTTGGGAGGGGAGTCGGGGTTAGAGGAGGATTCGGAGTCAGAGGGGGAGGTTGTGGATGTGGTTTGGGCAGAGGAGGAGGTTTCGTGGTGGTTGTCGAGTAAGGGTGGGGGATTGTTGGTGCTGGTATTATTGTTGTTTCTTGCCGGTGGGTGTTTATGCGGGGATGCGGTGGAGGATGCAGGGTGGTAGGTATGCCTCACGACGCTGGAATCAGGGGGGGATATTGTGCTGAAGCCGTAGAGGGTGTTCGTTCGCAGGTTGACTTGGCTGGGGCTAAAGACAACGCGCGCTCTGAGGCGTTGCACTGCGTCGTCGAGTGCGAGTTCAATGGCGCAGTGGTTCCGGATACGTGATAGCTTGGGCCAGGTGGCTCGCTCGCCGCGGTGCACAGCTTGGAGCATAAACTCCGTCGTTGGGTTCTTGAGCATGCGCGGGAAATCGGCGTAGGAGATCTCCGGGAAGATTGTAATGTCGCCCGAGTATTTCTGGGAGAGCACGCTGCGGGCTTTGGTGAGAGTGTTGGGGAAGATGCCCATCTCGGCAAGTACGTGCATGCGATGGAGAGTTTCGTCTTTGGCCAGTGTTGTAAGAGTTTCCACCCAGCCAGGGCCGGAGGGACCGTTGTCGACTTCTTCCTCAGGGATAACCGCCTTGTCATCTCGTGCGACAAAGGGGACGACGTGTGGGTTGACTTGGGAGACAATAAAGTGATTTACGTTGAACATTTCGGCGAGACGCGTCATGGGAAGGTCATTGTCGACAGATCCGTCGATCCAGCGCTGAGGGGAAGGGTTCCAGGGGACTGCTTTCCCGGTTTTGGGGTTCTTGGCGAGGAGTGATGCTGCGGAGAAGACGAGGGGAACAGAGCAAGATGCTGCGCTGCTCGGGAGGAGGAGGGTGGAAGTTAGCTCGACATTGTGTATATTACGGGAGGGGCTATCCATGACTTACACTGCCGACCAGATGAGCACATTGGGTGCCGTCACGTAGTTCAGTAGCCTTGGTAGCTCGTAGAGACTTGCGCTCGACACGCAAATGTTCAAAATCCGCCTTGTTCGATTGTAGGCCTCTTGAAACGTCATATCGCCCAAAAGGTCCTTCATCACCCTTGTGAGATGCGAGATGTCAATCCAAGCTCCAATCTTCAAGAACCTCGCCAGACGCTGGAGTATCGTCTCCTCGTCTCCTTCCTTCTCAAACACTGCCAAATCACCGTAGGGAAAGGCAGCCAGTATCGCCGGGATTTCCTCGTCAACCGTGGTGCACAGCACCGAGGAGACGATACTCCCCGCTGATGCACCTGAGATAATCCGTGGGAGGAGCTTGTTCTCCCAGAGTGCTTTGAGGACCCCTACGTGGTACATACCGAACGTTGCGCCTCCAGAGAGAAGCAGTGCGCTTCTCCCAAAGGCTTGCCGCGTGAACAAGACCTGGCCGAGAATGTCTCTCGAGTCTAGGTTCGGTGGCAGGCTCTTTGGCGGGCACGACAGCAACGCTTGGAGGGTGTCCAATGCGGAATTGATATATTGCTCAATCAGATCTTTCGTGCCAATGTGTGATCGTTTGTAGAGCTTGATGTTGCCAATGTCCCCCAATTCCCTCGTCAAGGTTGTGCGTATGAGGAACAACATCCTCTCCACATCGCCGGTGATGCGAGCATTGTCGAGCTGGCGGAGTCGTGCCTCGACGAATGCTGCATTGTAGTCCGGCGAATCCGCGTCGGCCTTCCACAAGGTATTTCCCTCGATGGTGTCGAGCTCCTCTGCGGCAAACCGCCAGTCACTGTAAGTAGTGGCCTATCCAAGGAGGGAGTCACCACAGTCAGGCCCCGCTTCTTCGCAAGGTTATGCCAGAGAAACGAAGGACGGGTTCATACATTCTTGAGCTTCGCATATAGGATGCGCTTCTTGCCTTCTGTCCGCAGCTTCTCAGCACGCTCTTCGGCACCGGCCTGGTCCCGAAACCCTTCGATTACGCCTGCGATAGCGCTGGTAGGATCCCGGATCAAGCGGACGAGTGGTGATAATGGCGAGAGCACGCTTCTCTCGCTGGCAGCAGACTTGCGCCTCCGCAAGGTCTCGCCCTCTGCTGTCATCGCCCTTTTCCTGCGCGCGCCCGAGTGCGCAGAGCCATTCTGCTGTTGTTGCGAGTTGTGCAAGACCGATGCGCTTTCGAGAATCGACATAGCGGTCCTGTCAGCGTTGCAGCAGCCATACGCACGCAACGTCTCTGGAGCCGGAACTGGTGAGACCTCTGCAACTGCTGGGCTGAATTTATTGGGGGGGGGGGGGCTCTTCAGGCTCTGGGATTGGGGATAGGCAGGGCTGACCGGCGGTTGCAAGGGCTGCTGTTGATGTTGTCACGAGGGTCCGGTCGAGTGATGCGTCTGGTGTCGCTGGGTCAGACAAAGCCCCGAACACACTACGATGAGGAGTGGAGCAACTGTGAGCAACTGTGATCTCCTTGCGCACACGACTAGCCATCCAGGGCCTGCGCCAGGATGGAATATCACCCCTTTCTGGCTTGTGAAATGCCCATTCCCCCACACTAGCTGCCACGCTAATTGCGATGTACGTCGCACACATATCAAGCGGTGAGATATCAGCATATTGATGTGCAGTACTATATGCTCTGTACAGGCTTGCCAGCTGCTTCAGTTGCTGAATTATCCAATGAATTATCCAACGCACTCCCCGGCGATCTGCCATCCCTCCGCCATGTGATCGATCTGGCTCTGTTGCTACGTTAGACCCCTAGTAGATACCACTCTGTGCTTCTGTAGGCTTGTATGTGGGTACACACACAGCAGACAACCCCCCACCCCCACTCTGCGCTCCCACGGGAGATGCTCCGACTGGCGCGCCATGACGTCTGAAACTGCCCTTGCCTTTTTCCCCTTGCTTGCTCTAGAGCTGCCTGTCGATGTTATGTTGCCGCGGTAAACGGTCTGGGCATCTTGGCGATAACAGAAAAGATCGAACTCCGGCGTACTCATGTCTGCCTCACCCAGTTGCTGCCACTTTTGACGGTGAGCAGGGTGAGCCTAGGTGATGCTCGCTCTGAATTCACTCGAGCACATCCCACCACCATTTCATCCTCCAAATATAGCCCGGTGAGTTTGAGCGGAAATGAACCTGGTTACAGAAATAGAGGACGACGGGTCCCCTTCCTGCCACCGTCCAGTCGGCCTCAGCAATCGGGCCGGCATCAAGAAACTTGCAACTGGGTATGACAGAAATGAAGGACTTTTCTTTTGTTTATTGACTTGGCCATGCACTGTAAATTCACAGGCCTCAGTGAATCTATTAGGGTCTTTTTCTGATAGTAGCAAAAATCACTTACACATACGGATACCATCATCGTCTAACTGCTCAGTCACATTTTTCCCTTGATTGCTGAACAGATTTCTCTCTCTACATGGAACATCGAATTGTGCGTACATACCTCCGTAATATTACCATATTTCTAGTCGCAAAAATCTGTCATACTAGATTCTGTGGGACGGTTGTGGTTGTGAGGCCAGTATTGCCAATAGCGAATGACCGTCCTATAGCGTCGGGAAGAATAGGTAGAGGCCGCCAGCGAGGGAGAGAGTCTGTATTTCAGAACGGGGGGGGGGATTAGAATACGATAGTTCGTTATTGATCCGTAAAGTGTAGTCTATAATAAAAATAAAATAAAAAACGCCACGATGCAAAATTGTCTACGATTGCCCAATATTTGGTGAGTGCGTCAGACGGCTGTAGTGTGGCCAATATCAGTTACTCGAATTCGAAAAAGACCTCGTCCTCCTCACTGTCCTCCAACCCATTCTCTCCAAGGCTATTCAGTCCACCACTACTCCATCCTGGCAGAGCCTCGCTCAACCCACCATCTTCGAAGTCGCCACCTTCTATTTCGTCTCCTTCTGATCCATACACTTCGAACCCATTCACCCCCATGGCAATCTCATTCAGATCCTGACCGTCATCGCAGCCTTGATGAAGAAGTTTCCCCAAGGCTAAACCTATCGCCTTTATACTCTCTACACCCCCCCTTTCCATGCTCTCGATTGCCATTTCTTCAAGCCGGTTAAGCTCCGCCCGCCGTTCTGCAAGCACCTTGAGTTCTTGTGACAGCTTATTTTCCAAGATGCTTGAAGTTCGCTCCACCTCACCAATACTATTTGCCAGTTTCCTGCCTATCTCCTCTATCCTTTTCGTCCGGTCATTATCGTTTAACATCCTTGTGACTGCAGCAGCGTCGATGAGCATTTGTTCAATACCCTTTGCGCTCGTTCGAAGCCTGTGGACTGCAGAATGTCGTATCCTACTAATTGCAGAGAGTACCTCTTTCCAAGATGTCCCTGGAATTTCGTTCACTACGGTCATGGGAATCTTGTGTTCATGCTCGGTCAAGATCTTTATCCATTCTGTAAGTTCTACAGACTCAGAATATTCCCAGTTTTTGGCCGTCACAACATCAGGAAGTTGTACAACTCCAAATTCGAAACAGCAGTCTTCTAGTATAGACTGCAACATAGTAAGGATTCGATGTTGCGTCCTATATGGGAGATAGATAGGATGTGGGGAGGGAACAGGACGTGTTGCAGGACCTAAACTAGTCATAGTGGGTCCTGCAGTCGATGATTGTGTTGCTGCCGAATAACGCTTCAGATTGATGGGTGGAAAGTCTCTTCAAGAATTGACCTTACCGGACTCTGCGGGTTTATTCCATTTATGTTTAGGGTCTGCATCAACTTCATCGCCAGATGCTGCCCCTTCAGCTGTATCAGCTTCATGATCGGATACTACCTCTTTAACCGCATCTGCTTCAGATCTTGCTGCTTCGGCCTCGAAAGCCTTTCGTTCGGCGGTACGAGCATCAGAAACCTGAAAAAGTTCAGGAAAGGACGCTTTAGCTCGAAGTGTCGATTCAAAGATACGATCCTCCAGAAGGGATTTTGCAATGATAGAGACGTCTTCAAGCCTGTACTGATTGAGCAGCGTCTCGACCGACTTCTTATGCTTCTGCAGGCGTTCTCGAACCAGCTTGAGCCTCCTAATTTGTGCATCTGGTCCAGAGAAAATCCCTCGGCATGAAAGATATACCAGTTTCCTTGAGGGTTGGGCCATCACTCTCTGGCCTCGAGGTCTCCATGGAGCTTAAACAACGAGGAGTCTGGAATTTGAGGGCCTTGGCGATGGCTGAGTCATAATCTCCTGGTGTGGATGGATCCACGTCCGAGTTCTCCATAGCGATCCAAACGAAAGAGCTCCAAACGCAACGATCTAAGCAATTCAAAAAGCTGATGAACTTGGGACCCACAGCCTATGCCATCTTACCCCTCTAAGGCCAGAAAGATCAGGGCCGCCGTGCCCTAGCAGAGTGCTTTATTTGGTCTGAATAGGAGATTCCCCTCCAGTCACGTTTGGTCTGTAGGAGCGAGCAAGGACAACTGTGGAGAGGGCCCCACGGTTACACTACGCGAACAAAAAACTTGACTTTTCGAACAAGATGGAGCCCCGCCGCAAAGTTTGCACTTTTCTTGGCTGTCCTGGTGATCGGGTCGATGGATTTTTACTCTTATTTTTCTAAACTGTTGTTCACGAGAGAGAGAGAGAGAGTGTGTGTGCAGTAGCTAGCTGCCTGCAGCAAATGACTCTATTGCGGCAAATCTGGCTAGTTTTTTTAAAGACCACGAGCGTGTAAAACTTGTACATGTAATAGAGCAGAGCACCTCCGTACACCATGGGCAGTGGCTGCATCACCCAAAAATTTAATTTTTTTAATTTTTTTTTGCCTGCTTAGTTACATGGGCTGTGATTCTGCGTGCCCACTTCCTCAGCATGCTCTATATCGGGCGGAGTTGCGATGACGCTATATATATATATATATGTGTGTGTGTGAGTGTGTGTATGTATGCCCATACGTCCATCACATCCGCGAGAAATGTAATTGAGCCAATATATACACTTTCTATTTTGTTCTTCAAGAAGGGCTTCCGCTGAGTTGCTGTTGCAATTTGCCCGTTTCGCCCTGCGCCGAAAAGGGAAGTAATGTTCCGGGTTAAAGGATGGAGGGAAATCGCTACCCCTCTTGATAAATAAAATTTTGAGCAAAATATGAAAAGAGGGGGCGGGTAAGAAAAGACTTCCATCTCCTAAAAACTCGCCATCTCAATCCAGCTCCCCACAAACCCCAATAGCTTCCTCCCCCTCAAACTCCTCATCACTTCCTCAAACTCCCCGAAACTCAGTCTACCTGGCCCACCTCTTTCCTCAATCTCTTTCTCGATCTTGTCTAGGAGCGCATACCGCTCTAAGGTTGCTGTGCTGTATCGCTGCTGAGAACTGCTCCTGAATTGAGGAGAGTTGGGGGGTGGGTCGAGCTTTTCAGTGATAGCGGGCTGAGAGGGTTTTTTGTGGGGCTTGGGGGTGTGCTCAGTGGAGGAGGGTTGCTGGGTTTCCGATGGCGGGGTTGGAGGTGTGCTGGTGGGGGTAGGAGATTTGGTGTAGCCCGATTCGGCGAGTAGATCGTCAAGGGGTTTAGAAAGGATGCTGGGGTCGAGGGCTGGCTGGTTTAGGCTGTTTTTGGAGCTGATAAGGTCGATGATGTGATCCACGGGTGAGCTGTCGATGGGGACCGAGTTGCTGTCTTCGTCTACCTCCGTATGCTGGGTTGGGGACGATTTGGTGTAGTCTTGGTTTAGATCTGCGTTGGCCACGTCCCACATGTCATTGTGCTCACATAGAGCTGTTGGTATCGTTTTATGCGATTTGCGGGCTGCTCGCGCACGATCCAGCTCCGTAGGCTCTCTTTCTTTCTCCTTTCCTTTTCCTTTTCCCACAGCTTTGGCCTCTAGAGCCAACCTCGCCTTTTTCCTCTCTTCCCTTGTCGCGAATGACTCCATCGCTAGGTCCTCCTTCTCCTTAAAGAGCGGATCTAACATCTCGTTAAGACCCTGTTGAGTAACCTGATACAAAATCTCTTTTCCGACATCTCTCTCCGCTTCCGGCATTTCATACCCGCCCCAACGTTCTCCGATAGAATGGTGGGCACTCCGAGATGAAGTGGAATGGTTGGAACGTGTTTCGTAGTCAGTGTCTGTGAGGTCGTCTTGAAAGCGTACTTTTGAAGAGGAACGAGAGCGTAGGCGTGGATAGGAGTCTCCAATCGGAGAAGGTTTTTCGTTGCTGCCAGACCCCTCGTCTTCTGGGGAAGCGACGATAGGATCCATAGAATCGTCATATCCCTCGGGAGCAACCGCGCCTTCCTCCTCGTCGACGTAGAACTGCCGCCTTCTCCACCGCTCCCTGAGACCCTCTTGTCGTGCATCCTCTCGTTTCCGCTGCCTTTCCTCATCTAGCCTTCTCCGCACTGCTTCCATGACTTTCTGCTGGTCGCTATGATCTCGAATGTCCCCAACCGAAGACCAAGAGAGCCCGAGAGCGGATTGTACGTCTGCGGCCGTAACTGAGTCCGGGGGCCAATTGCTGACATCAGATTCGCTATTAGAATCTCCGTCTTCTCCGTTGTGCTGACGTCCGTTTGTGCCGTTCTCATCATCATCCAATCGTCCAAAAGAGCGTCCCAGAGCACGTAAAGATGAAAGCTCGGGGGTATCATTTGGTGAATCGTCGTTCATAAACATTGATTCCCACGGCTGCTGCCTGGATTGAGACCTTGGCGGGAAAGCTCCTCGTTCCGCAGCATCCGCAATGACAATACCTCTGTCACCTCTGTCATCGTTACTCTCTCGCACCACTCCCCCTAGATCCACGATCTGGAGATCTCCATTTGCATCACTCTGCTTTTCCGTGCCAGGTACCGACCTCTCTCCGGGTGGAATAGCCCCTGAGAAGGCAGAGCTTATTGGCTGGCTTCCATGGATGATATCGCACGCTCCATTACTCTCCATTACATCCTCCTCCATGCCAGCAATCATATCCCTGGTTAACTCTTTGCTCAGCGCGTAGAACGCACGGAACATCCTCAGGAAATCCCTCCGATCCACATATCCGTCACCATCAATATCGTAACCTTGAAAGATCCGCTTCATCCGCTCTTCCTTACTCTTGTCGTGAAGGCTTGCCAAACCTCGTAGGAACTCCTCAAAGCCGATAAGCCCGTCGCCATTGGTGTCGTAGAAAGCAAACATCCGGTCATAAATAAGGTTGGGGGGCGGTGGCCGCACCGTAGTGTTTGGCACAAAACACTTGTCAAAGGTTCGTCTATCAATGGCCATTCCCAGCTTGTTGGGGTCATCCACCCATTCATTGCTCGCCAAACATTTGAACTGATCCCACAACGCCTCTACTTCCGGAGTCTCGAACCCAGTCTCCTTCACCAGCTTCTGACCGAGAGCATTCGGCATGTTCTGGGGCATAGCGCTCGGCTTTCCGGGGTACCAAACCGGTTGAGCCTGCCTAGGATTACCTAAAAATGGTGCTGGAATACGGACTTTGTAGAAGAGATGTGTTTTCGGATGGACCTGCATAGCCTCGCACGTTTCGCAAAGGTCGAAATCGATACAGTTCGCGCAACGGTAGCGAATCCCACGAATGGGCATGCTACCACAGGAGTTGCAGGTTACGCCACGGTGAACGTATCCCTCCCTTCGTGCTTGATCTTCGGCAATGTGATAAAGCAGATTCAGTAAACTTTGTCCTTCCCGTGAAGAGGGCCCACCGTTACTACTATCCTCCCCTCGCCACGAAAAATTACTCTCGTTATCCCAGCCCGCCATCGTCCTTCCGTCATTCTCCCTCGAGCCTTCTGTCACATCCTGCGATTCTTCCAGCCTATTGTCAATCTCCCGTAACGCGTTATCCACTACCGATGGAGGAAAGCCCCTTCTGACCAAATCATGTCTTAACACCTCGCCCTCGGGGCCCGCAAATCCCGCATTGTCCGTGATATTGCGGTTTATATGTGCGGCCAAGAATGCACCTAAGAACCGAGCCCGTAGCCCAGCGTACAGCGGTTCTGCATCTTCAATCTGTATGCCACAAAGCATAGCCAATCCCTCTAAGCTAGGTAAAGGCCAGCTGAGCGGTATTTGCACCTGGTCACCCTGTGCGTTTGCGGTTGTAAACCAGCCATATTGAAGCGGTATACCATCCTGCGTTGCATCAAACTGGCGAGTCACCATGACAGCCAAATGCCGAACCGAGAGCAGAATACGACTTCCCGAGCGCTCGCGCGTAGGTCTGTTCGGTCGGTACAGGGCGTTTCTTCGCCGGAGCGGCTGCGGTGGAGATTCATGTCTGTCGGACGAGAAGTGACCGTAGAGGAAATACAGCCCACAGGCGGCCGTGAGACCTGTGGCGAGGATGATGGCGGGCCTATAGCGGACGAGAGATGAGGACACAGCTGGGGCAGACGCTGGAGCAGCAGACATTATGGCTGATGCTGGGCGAAAGAGGACATGTAGATGCTCAGGGACGGTGTCGGCGAAGGGAGAGACAGAACGAGCAACGGCTCTGTAGAGCCTCACAGCTTGCCCCAGCCCCTGCAGAACCTCACACCCCCCGCGTGCTCCACGCAAACGTCTCCACGCCGGAGTCTAGTCTCAGGATGCAGCGTGCTGGCCAATACCACGAACTGCCCGACCAGCGGCCTGTGGCCTGTGGCCTGTGGCCTGTGGCCTGTGGCCTGCGGGCTCCCAGCTTCGTTGATCTCACATGCCCCCCCAGTCCGGATTTCTTTCGTCATCGCCCAGGCCGCTGTGTAATCTGCCCCTCCCCGCCCGCCAGCTTGTCCCACCATCGCCAGCCCCTCCAAATCAACCGCCTCAAGACACAGTAGCGCAACAGCAACCCTCATTCTGGTTTTACTTTACGCATTTATCTCGGGCTCTGTCTCCGCTGCACCATGCAACTCCCAGCTTCATCAGCGCATCTCGAGTACGACCTCAACATCCTCTGCGGTCCCTACAAGCAGCCCTTCTTCGTTCATGTTTTCCTCGGGGACGTCCCCAGTGGCATTGACTACGATCTCCCCATCAACCTTCCTTCATGGGTCGCTCAGCAGTATATCATGCCGCATTCGCCCGACGCGCTCGCCGCGGACTGCGACTTGCCACCGCCACAACCGCACCACCATCAACATCACCACCATACCGCCGGTGAAGAGCTCCCACCCGCTCAAAATGACTCCTCTTCATCCTCCGCCACCCCCAAGCTCCCTTTCCTCCGCCACTCCGTAACTGCCTCACTTTGTCTCAACCCCTTCCTCATCACCCGTCTCCGCCTCTCCTCCCCCACAGATCTCACTTCCTCAGCAGTCATACCCTACCTCCGCGACAAGCTCCAATGGCGCCTCGCGGCCGTGCATCCCGAGCGCAAGGAGCTGGACGTCAACAGCGTTCCGGTTAGGCTGTGGGTCAGACAGTGTGAGGTCACACCGTTGCCAGAGGGGAGGTGGGGACCGCCGGTTGTCGGGAGGGAAAAGACGGTTTGGGAGGCCACAGAGGGGAAGGATGGGGGACTGAAGAAGGGGGAAATGCCGGAAGAGGAGACATGAGGGGCTCCTGGCGGAGATCTAGGACCTTGAGAAAAGGAGTGGTTACGAAGAAAATGTCTTTCTATCCTAGTGTAATATCCTGATGTTATAGGAAATATCTATTTACCTCCAAAATCTCGAATGAGTAACAACGGAACTCTCTACCGAATCTCACCCCCCAACCTCTGTCATATACATCCAGACATCCCGCACAAAAAAGGAGAACCACCCACCATCTAGAGACAACGCCACAAGAAGAATAACAACAGATAAAAACACAAAATCCAAAAAAAAAAAAAAAAAAAAGAAGCTAGCCTTTCGGGTAGGTAGGAAAGATACCCATTTCCGGCCGTTCATCTCCCTCCCTCCCTCCCAAAATTAGCCCAGATACACATCCAGCCTCAGTGCCAGCTCGACAATGAATGAATGAACCTTACCATATCCCCCCCCCCCCCCCCCCCCCCCCCCGCACAGCAAGCCCCGAAGGGGGGGGGAGGAGGCGGGAGCGGGCGAGCGGCTCCGAGACGGATGAGTACC
>JAJDFF020000215.1:0-17984 GCA_021527025.2 Geoglossum cookeanum | reverse complement strand
CCCTCACCCCCCCCCCCCCCCCCCCAAAATTCACCCAAATCCCCACCCCCCCCCACCGCCGCCCCACACAAAAAGAAACAACCCTTCCCCACCCCCCCCCCCCCCCCCCCCAAACGAGGACTGAGGGGAAATGCCGTCCCCCCCCCCTCTCTTCTCAAAGAGGGGATTCTAGAGCTAGATGGTCGGGAGCAGGAGTTATAAGAGAAGTGGCTGGTGGTAGTAGGTGATTGCGGGTCGTGCCCTGCCCAAATCCTAATATAGTTGTAGAAGGGGAGGGGAGGGGAGGGGAGGGTGACTTTTTATTAGACAGCCAGGCTCAACACGTTTAGGATTTTGTCGTTTCTTTTTTGATGAGAGGGCTGATTACCCGTAGTATTATTGTGCTCGTACGGACGTTTTATTTGCTGCATTTTGTATGTATGTACATAACGTGGCGTGTTGCAGGACGAAAGCTCAGGAATGCAGAAACGCCCCACAATGTAATGCACCATAAACTATGATAAACCACAAACAAGTGGCACGAAAATATCCGCCTATGCCATAGAGAGAGAGCCTCCAAGATGGTACACCAAACGCTCGGTAACGCCCTGTAAAGAGTCCATAGATTAACAGAGAAAGCAGGGCGTGCAGGGGGTCGAAAGCACACAGTGGACCTAAAGGGGAGATGGATCAAATTAAAGGAGTGACTGTAGGGGGAGGCTTCATGGGGAATTAGATATTTTAGACGAACTAGAACAGTAGAGGAGGAATAGGGTGGAGAGGCACTCATAGCCACAACAACCACCTTACCCCATTCACAAACCCCTTAACGGTAATTCGGATCATCCGGACGATAACCACAATCAACCAAACCCACCACATAACCCCCAAAAGCGTCCACTCTAGCAACGCATACCCCCACTTCCTCAGTTTCCTCAACCTCCTCTTACGCCTCCGGATCATCTTATCTACTCTATCATTTAACTGCTTGACTGCTAGTGTGTGGGTCGTCGATAACTCCGTACTAAACGCGTCCGCATCATCGGCCGCTTCTTGAACGAACGGAGCTAGTCCGATTGAGACATGTCCCCGGATGGCAATGATCCTGTCATGTAGATCGCTAATAGTTGTGTCTTTGAAGCGATCAGCTGTTTCATTGAATAGGCGGGATGTTCGCTGCATATCAGAGGAGTAGACCTGTGCGGCCAGGATGTGCTCCTCCGAGCGAGGTGCATGTGGCATGGAGAGACCGGGCTTGTCTGGTACTAATGATGGAGACGGCCTTTTGACTTCATTTGCTCGATTGGAAATCTGTTGCGCCTTGACACCTGACGAAAGCCACAGCACCCTGACGCGGGCGATCTCACGCCTGGTAGCCGGAAAATCAAGCACATTACGAGCAGAGACACTCTGTTTCCGCTGTTCTTTCGTACCAGGCAGCCTATTAGAGGAGCGTCGACGATTGGAAGCATCTAAGGCCGTAAGACCAGTCACAGGGGGACTGAGTTTTGAGCCACTGGGCGTGCCGAGCATAGCATTGAAACGCCTATTTGCATGATGAACATTGGTTGTATTTCCGAGAGCGCTGCCGAACCCGTAGCTGTTCCTTCTGGAGTCTGCGTCTGAGGTATCCACCGTGTCTGTTTGACGTGTGATGTCCGAGTCCCGAGTGCCTGCGCGGGTAAGCTTAGGCAAGGCATCGATGTCGATTTTTGGGGGCGCGTGCCGAAGGAATCTTGGTGGTCGTCCAGCTTCTCTTTGCGCCATTTGTTGGCGGCTAATGTGGTCCGCCTCTGGGGAGGTCCCCGCATCCAACAGAACGCTCTCTCCACGACCAAACGGCGAAGCAAAAGTAGGCAGGCGTGGTGAATGATACTCCGGCAGTTTAAAGCGAGATCCCTTTGCCACCATCACCTGGTCCTCTTCGTCACTACCACTGGGAGATAGACTTGCAACGCCCTTCCCCTTTGTCCGGCTACGAGTTGGGGAACCACTGTCAGACTCAGAAGAACTGTCACTCGAAGTTGGAGCAGATGATACGACCGAGTTGCTTGAGGGTCCCTCTTTTTTCCGAATCAAAATGCCAACCTTAGAGACTTCGTTTCTGACGATCTCTTCTATTCTTCTGCCCTTTCTTTCACCTCTAAAAACCCCACGTTTTGAGGTCTCTGGCTCCCTCTCATCTCGGTCGTTCCTGTCAGGTCGTTGGGTCTCCCTCCCTGCATTGTTGCCCTCTGGTTGAAAGAGGAGCTTCTTGGTTGGGCTGGAGTCTCTCCACTCCCAGCTACCTCGATCTGTTTCTAGACCGATTTGTTGGTGGCGCCGTTCACTGGTGTGATTTCTCTCAGGCTCGTTTTCATGACTTTCTCTTTCCTTACCACGTTCTGTTCTGAACAATCCAATCTTAGCTCCTGCCTTAACGATCGAACTTCTCACTGGTGAGGGAGCCCGGCTGTGTAGGGGTGATAGGTTGGTTGTGACGCCCGGTACAAATTCTAGCCTATCAGGCGGGACTTTGGGGCCTTCCCCTTGGTTGGTACTCAAACTACCACTTCGTGAACGCTGTAAGCTCTCCTGAGATTGACCGACCGCTATTGGAATTGCCTTTAGAGATCTACCGGTCCCCAATAGGTGGCCCTGGCTCGTGGTATCATTGCTGTTGGCGACGCCCAATGCATCCGTGGCTTTGGTAGATTTTGGGACATCAATGCCGATTGTGCCTACCATCTCACTCGCCACTGTCTCCAGCTTTCCTAACGCCTGTGGTCCAGCAACAACCCGTCTTCCTTTCCCACGGCCTCTGCGACGACCCCTTAAGCCTTCATCCGAAGAGACACCGGAAGAGTCTTCTAATGTAATATCGTCCTTTCGCCATCCGAGTGACTTGCGCCCAAAGCGAGTGTTGTCGTCATGGTGGCGGAGCTTATGGATTCCGCGATGGCGTCGGCTGTTGCCAGCATCCCGGTCATGCTCGAGCTTCGCAGTGAAAGAGGGCATCTTAATATTGCTCTTAGTAGAGCTCCCTTCTCCATCTCCATTTCGGACCTGTGGCAGTTTTACCGCTATATCTACTGGTACCCGTTCGTTTCCTATTTCAGAGCCGTGATGAGTAGCATTGGAATCGAATGTATATAATTTGTTGCCATGGCTGTCCTCGATGAACCGTTTGTTATCTTCCAGCTCAAGCCAAAAGGCATCAGCTAATAGCTCAGCAGGAGATATCTGCCAATCCACCCGTGGGCGCTTAGGCTTTGTGTTTATGGCATTACTTCTACCTGACCGACCCGTTTGCAGGGGCGATTGTGGAGTGGTCGCAGTATCCTGACCTCTCCCCGGGAATTGTGGCAGTAGAACCCGGTCTCCCGATCGGAATGAGGGACTGGTGGACTCTAACTCCACCTTTTTCACCCAATTCCTGACGTTTTCAAGATCAGCCCACCCCTCTGCCTCAGCGTCGATGGTCCTCCGCTCTCGGGCCCTCACTTTCCGGTTCCTAATATACTGCAGGGGATTATACGGCCTACTGTCAACGACACCCAACGTGCTTGATGCAGATACGAACCTTGACAGGGGGTTTCGGGATTCATTCGTAATAGGGGAGTTTGGTGCTGTAGAGTACGGGTTACCAGAGCCGCTAGAGTTGCCATTCAAAGGTGGAAGAAGGTGTAGTAAACGCATGTATTCTGCCGAAAGTCCCAAGGAGACCTTTGCCTTCTCAGCTCTAGCTAAGGTAGACTTTGAGAAGTTATATATGTACTCCTGGTCTTGCCGGGGAGAGGTTGTCTGCAAGGCGGAACTGGACTTGCGTTTTTGTAATGTAGCTACGTGTATACTCCTGTCGGGAGCTGGTGATATGTTGCGTGGTATCCGGCGTTGTTGCTGCAAGTGCTGTTTGAGGCTTCCACCCACCGGTGGACCATTTGGCGGTCCGTCCTGTATGCCCGGAGCTGGGACAGAAACGACTCGGCGAGCATTTAAGATACTACTAGCGTTGAATCGTGCCGCATTTGTGCCTTTCCGGCGGCTCTCACTGAGGTTCAAGGCAATATTAACGATTTGTAGGGGGTCTGTATCTAGATTAAATGTGCCCTGCTGTTGGTTGGACACAGTCTTTCCTTGCGGATTTCCCTCCGTAGCTCTACCAGTGGCAGAAGGTATGCGGCCTTCATCAGAGCCCAGCACTGTGGCTTCATCACGATCGTTGGAAGTCTCGTTATCCCCTTGTTGACGTTTCGCAGCGGTGACCTCCCTCGACAACGGCGAACTTCCGAGGGATGAGGATGCATGATATCGCCGATGACGGCGGCGCTGCTTATCCGCCTGGCCCTCGGCCGGATTTGCTGTTTCGACGCCCTTCCCGTTGTCTTTTCGGGTAGTCCGAGACTCTTCCACCTCTTGTGATCGGGAATGAAGGTCTTGTGGGTGCGCAACGGATGCGAAGGCAGACTCAAGAAGGAATCCACCAGAGCCTCTATGTAGATGTCTTCTGTAGCTACCGCCGTTGTCTCGACCTCTCAGGCTCCCTCCAGGCCGGGACTCTCCTCGGTCACTATCAACAGGGTGCATCGTCGCCCTCTCTTCCCTTGGCCTAGCACCACCTTGTGCACTACCAGAAACACTGCTAGACTCGCCTGACTTAAAAATAGCATGCGGCGACGGAGGGTCTGAGTTTAGTGTTGATGATGATGGAGCATATGTAGATGGGTGAGAGTCTGTTGAAGATCTCGCCGTTGGACCGCTTGACGGTCCAGACATCGTCGACGCATGAGCGTAGGAGCTGCAGCGGGTACGGGCATTCGTCCGTACAGCGGGTTGATCCACCGCTGGTTGCAATAGTAGATGGTGTTGGGGAAGGCTTTTTCTGTTGGTGTCATTAGGCGGAAGAGCCTGTGAGCGCCTGTTTGCTTGTGAAAGAATAAATCCACCCATGTCCCGGTTAGTTTTATGCAGTACTCCATCGACCCGATCGACCTTCGACGCTCCAGAGCGATGAATTTGAGCATCACACGGTCCGTGAAGACAGTTTGACAGTCACGGATCATTACGTTACTATTGCCCTACCGTCACCAAAAAGACTACGAAATCAGAGCTAATACCGGGTTCAACAACACGATGACGAATAGCAGTGGACCACTCCCATCGTCTTTTGATGGCAACGAGTGAATATCCTAGACTTTGTCGCTCTTGCAAGGTCATATCACTAAATGGGTCAGGGACTTCTATGAAGAAAACCGTTGGCAAAAGCTCTCTCGGCGTCTGAAAGAGGAACCTCTTATCCCACTGGGTATATAAACCCCGCTCCCATCCTACCACCCGTTTACTCACTAAACTTTCTGGACATAGGCTGCGTATTGACATGCTACGCCCTTTATCGTGCCACATCTAGCATCCGTCGCGGTGATCACAACACTGCCAATCAGATGTTCCGCGCACGTATCTACGCGCAGGGATTCACACTGCTCGCGCTGGTTGCCGGGTCCTTCTACTATGGCAAGGAGCGCGAGAAGCGGAAGGAATTTGAAGGCTTGTTGGCCGAGAAGAAGGCACTGGAAAAGAGGGAGGCCTGGATTCGAGAGTTGGAAGCGAGGGACCAGGAGGAGAAAGAGCTTAAGGAAAAAAGAAAGCGAGAAAGGTGAGGAGGAGAAGTAGACGTGGCAAGAAGCGTTGTCGAACGGAGGGAGGGAAGAGCACTCTTGGGAAATATTTTGCTAGATCTGGTTGCCAGGAGACCGCAGTAGAGAGCATGGACAGGTCCAGGCTTGGCACCCTTTTGGTAAATCTCGGGAGTGTTCAGTTTTCCGCTTGCATGGGCGTCGGGTGGGATTCACACGTCGCCTCCGGAACCCAGAATAATGCTACAATCCATTGATATAATACATTTCTACTTTTCCAGCGCTGCCTCGTCCCCTGGTCTAAGGAATTCACGCCTAAAGAAAGGTAGATCTACTACAAGCAAGTTCCGGGCGTAGGTCTAGCTATTCTACTCGTAGACTTTGTAGTCTAGCTTCTGTTGCAATAACCTAGACGGCGTCATAGTTAATCTAAATTCCAAGGCCGATGGGGGTGGGTGAGACTTACATCCAGTGCCTGCTGTACTTCTAAAACGCGCCTTATCTCTGCAAGCCAGTCTCTGCTGAGCGTCTTCGCCCATCCTGTTAACTCATTCATTTCCCTCGCGGCGCCGTCCAAGTCCCCTTCCTCAAGTAAAGTCTCCGTCCGGCTAAGGATGCTCTCTACATCATTGCCAGTAACCAACCCTTTCTTTTTAAATAGGAACTTGCTCAGCAGCAGCGATGCCGCATGGCTTACTATTCCAGCATCTTCCGGCAGCAGTGAAGCCTTTCGCACCTCGTCTGCTACATAGCGAAAACGATCAACCAGTTGGGCAGAAGTCGCAACGCCTCGCTGGTAGGCGACCGGGCTGATGGATGCGATCGCAGCATTGACTACGGGGTCATCTTCGGCGATTTCCTTCAAGGCAGCAAGCTCACGGACAAAAGGGCGCGGCCTATCAGCCTTTTCTAGGCTCGAGCGAATGGTTTCGACGGCCACATGGAGGTGCTGTGTCTTCAAATTCGAGTCAACGACCTTGTTCCAGCCAGACGTGAGCTGCTCCAATTCAGAAACACCGGCGGAGAGCTCTGAGAGCTTCCCCAGGCGACCGTCTCTCTCTTGCTCAACACGATCCTTGATGTCTTCTGTGAACTTTCGTTTCATCTCAATGGCTTGCTCTAAAAGCTCGTTATGGAGACGTTTCTCGGAGACTTCCTTTGAGCGTTCAAGCTCCGTCTGAAGCTTGCTTTGGTATGAGTGGGACAACTTTTCCCGTTCAGACTCAAATTCGTCTCTCCAGCGGGCTTCTTGGTCACGCATTTCTTCCTCTAGCCGCCTGACGAGCTCCTTTGCCGCTTTATCAAATTCTTCATGTAATACCTTGATTTTCCTTTCAGCAGACTCTTTTCCCGAGTCTCTCATTTCCACAATTTTGCCTCCAATTTGGGTGAGCTCTGCTTTTGCAGATTCCATTGCAGAGGAGTATTTAGCTCCGGCGTTTTCAGAGTTCACCACGGCGATGATGTTGTTAATAACCTTAACAAGATCTTGGACAACCTGTTCCTCAGAATCCTTGATTTCGAGAGGATCGATAACCTTGACGGTCGTCGGTTTCGGCTCTTGTCCGTTTTTCACATCTCTCTTCGCTAGATCCTGGGCCGCGGCCTTCTCCTTAACCGCCTCGCTCTTCGTGTCGTTCTCAGGGCTCGATGTGTTTCCGACTAGGGGTCTCGACTTCACATTCTCCACCTTTTGGCTTCCGGACTTTATGGTAGATTTTTCTGGGTCCTTTATCTCTATCTGTTGTGTATCGTCCCTTAATGCACTGGTGTGTCTTCCCTTCTGCTGCGAGCCTGTCCCGTCAGCCACCTTCCATGTGACACCACTCCCACTAGGGATCGTAACTTTGTTCCCAGTCTCCCTCGAAGACCCAATAATGCGGGCTGTAGCATTTGGAAAACGACGGCGAAACTCCCGGTCTTCTAAGTAAAGCACAGCGTCTTCCCCGAAAGGCACATATTCCGTAAAAAAGTCGTGAAAATTGTCTGAGACGAGGGAGTAGTATACGCCACCTGCGTAACCAAGACCGGTGAGCAATACTAATGCAATGAGAAGCCGGCGAAAACGTCTTGGGCTCCGCGCCGGCTTGGAAGGCTGGAGGGGGGGTGGCGGTGATGGTGGCGGTGATGATTGTGAGCTCGGAGAAGGCGTTGGACTGGACGTGGATAGCGTAGTCTGAGCCTTATTAGCTGGAGCCGACGGCGATGGCATCCGTGGCACATTTTGTGGCAGATTCGCGGCTGGGGGATTTGGAGTAACTGGAGGAGTAGAACTGGATGGTTTGGATCCTCTGGCGTTGGCCTCTGAACCAGGGAGGACAGCAGAATCCGCTTTCGCGACGTTCTCTTTAGTGCTTAATTGGGGCTTGTTTGAATCGGCATAGAATCTCTAGATCCATAGCAACTGGAGTTAGTTTTATTATCGCGCACAATTGGGGGAAGACCGGTGATGTGGTGGAATCCGAACCTGCCCGACCGCCAGAGTTCTTCGACGCGAGAGCCATTGAGCCTGACCCCTATGCACAATCGGCCCGGAAGTCAATGCCCTGGATGGCAAAAGAGATACACGTAGCATGACGCGCTACGGGAGACGAACAAGATGTCAAGGCAGCGTTGAGGTGTTTTCCGAAAGAGCTCAGAATGAATCGTTTGGAGTGGGTACCCGTGCCAAGACACCGGAGTTGACGCTCCGGGTAGCACCTGTCGTATTCGTATACTACTCTGTAGAATACCTGTAGAAAATGCGTTGCACCGACGGCAGGTGAACAGAGATTACTATTGTACTCGGTACAGGAATGCGTTCGGGTGGTAGTAAAACGGGTTATTGAGGTAGGGAAATGGTAATAGATGGGAGAAACACCACAAATAGCATGAACTCATGGTGTATTAAGGGCAAATAAAGCCAGAGAAAAGCGCCCAGCACATTGAATATCCCGAGCCACCCTCACAGCCTGACTACGGTGCGGTCCACACAAACAAGAGATCAAGGCGGCTTCCGCCCAACACTCTAAAAATGAACAACGGGTCAAGGAATACCATGACATGGGGCATACTTCATGTTCATAGATACTTGAACTTGCGACATCTAACAATTGCATGCACCACCGCCCTGTGTTCCTGCAGCTTCTGGTCTAAGGTCTACTCCTGGTCGAGGGCCTCGAGGCAGTCCTCTTGGACCAGCCTGATCAAGAGGCAATTTCCTCGCGATAGCTGTAAACAATTCGCGAACATTTTCCGCAGTTTTCGCAGAGGTCTCGAAGAATAGCAAACCTGCTTCCCTGGCATATGCCTCAGCTTCGGCCGTTGAGATTGCTCGCTTGTCCGGATTGCCCGTCGGCGCGCCGCTGCTTGATGAATCTTGCACCAGATCGAGCTTGTTGCCAGCGAGAGCAATAATGATATTCTCGTTCGCTTGGCGTTGAAGCTCCTTTACCCAGGCCTTGGCTTTATCTAGGGATGACTGAGGTACCATCAGTAAACAAAAGGCCCCAACCATAGATATCGTACGCTTACAGCTTGAGTGATATCATAGACCACCACCGCACAGTTGGCATTCCGATAGTACATTGGGGCCAGTGACTTATATCTCTCCTGCCCAGCTGTATCCCATATCTCAAACTTCACTGTCGTTGTGTCATCTAATGCAATAGTTTGGGTGAGGAAGGCAGCACCGATAGTCGATTCTCGGTAGTCGTCAAATTGGTCCTAAGGTGAATACGTTGGCCGAAATGTCGGGGACATGTCCACCGAGGTAGACGCATAGAGGGTAAGTCAAAGAACTACCTACCTTGACGAATCTTAAAACCAGTGAACTCTGTTGGGTAAGTTAGTGAGTGATGCTATTAGACCGGCGAGAGCAAATCTGGAGCTGGGACCGAACCTTGCCGACAGCGGACTCTCCTGTATGCACTTTGTCAGCAACGGTTCCTCTCTTCCACGTTCATTGAAAATAGTGTCCCTGAGGCGGCGCAGTAGTTACCTAGCAAGACCAACTTGAATTGGGCAAATCGCGAACCGCCAGGTCGTGAAGCTGTTGGAGCTCTCGTTGCCATGACGTGAGAGGAGAGAATGCGCAGGTAGGGGGAAGCTATCCGGGGGAATAGAAAGTCTGAAGACTGATGGGTTTGGGTGGATGATGTGCCGTTGTGGAAGAAGTCAATGGTGTTGTTAATATTGAAAGGTGACGACGGTCACGTCGCTATGTCAAGGCAGGGACCAGTGAGTAGCCTAGCGAGCAGCACGTGATTCCGCTCATCAAGGTCGCCAAGTTCATTTTGGACACGGCGTCTATCATCAGGGCAATAAGTCCACCGCAGCCCTCGTAGTCGCCCCAGGACAGCAGACTCCGCAAATCATAACCATCCTCGCTCCAGTTTACCATGGCTGTTGCCTTCCCCTTCCGCGACATCAATGTGCATGCATCATCCTCTCGATATGCATTCACTTCGCCGTCGTCTCCGTCAGCTCCAACGCTGGTCGTTGATCGCCCAACGGGGGATATTAGACTGAATGATGGTGCACCCTTGGGGGCGAAGCGTGTCTCTAGTATTGCTGGCATTCTTGGAATAATCAAATTACGACTAGGTGAAGATGCTGTCTTTGTTAGGACCTAGGACATTGCTGACCCAACCAAAAGATAAATACATAATTGTAATTTCGAAAGCCCAACCTATGGGCCGGCTGAAGGGACACATGGTCTATAAAGTCATCGCTACCGAATTCCTTCCGTTGCGTGAGCGTCCGCTCCACGATCCGGATGAGGACAGCTACCTCTCTCTCCTCAAGACCGTCATCAAAACTAGTCCGATGTACTTTTCATATTCCTTTGACATCACCAATAGCTTCCAGCGACAAGCGCAATCAGACATCTCGCTGCCGTTGTGGAAACGAGCAGATGACAGATTCTTCTGGAATAGGTTTATCCAGACCGATCTCATCGACTTTAGAACGGGAGGCGGCAGCGGTAGCAGTCACCAGCGGCAGCAGAATATGCAGCAACCTGGAGCCGATCCCTATATACTCCCTGTTATGTTTGGAATGATGGAAATCAGAAACACCGCGGTCAATGGCACACCACTAACCTTCGTTCTCATCTCCAGACGATCCAGACACCGAGTTGGCACCAGATATTTCTCGCGGGGAATTGACGATCAAGGACATGTCTCTAACTTTAATGAAACGGAACAAATAGTCATTTTAAACGACTCCACCGGCGGATTAGCAGGGTTTGCTGGGGGAGGCGGAATACAAAATGGAAAAGTGGGCGGAAACGATAGACTTGAGGTGCAAGTAATGTCATACGTCCAGACCCGTGGGAGCGTACCATTATACTGGTCTGAGATTAGTAATCTGCACTACACCCCTGCGCTTCAGATTCGTGGAATCGACAGCGCAATACCTGCGTCAATGAAGCACTTTGACGAGCAAATTCGACTATACGGAGATAACATTCTAGTCAACCTCGTAAAGCAGAAAGGCCGAGAGGAGCAAATCAAAACCGCCTACGAGCGGATAGTACGAGTGCTTATCACCCAGCCTATAGAACGCAAGCATGCTGACGAGATTTCGGACGAGAAATTTCGAACGCTAGAACCTGGACAACGATCGCAGATGTTCGACCGTCTAAAATACGTCTACTTCGACTTCCACAACGAAACCAAAGGTCTAAGGTGGCATCGAGCAGAACTTATCCTCGAACAGATGGGCGACGCGTTGGTAAAACAACAATATTTCAGAGGCATTGCTATGCCCGGGGACTACCATGATCATCTGGAGGTCCGCAGTGAGCAGACCGGCGTCGTGCGAACTAATTGCATGGACTGCCTAGACAGAACGAATGTTGTCCAAAGCATGCTTGCCCGGTGGGTGCTAAATCGGATGCTCATTGATGTCGGAATCCTGAAGTCTGGGGAATCAGCAAGTAGTGACGAGGCTTTTGAAAGTGTATTTCGCAACATGTGGGCTGACAATGCGGACGTTGTGTCGAAGTCTTATTCCGGGACCGGAGCACTCAAAACAGACTTTACGCGAACTGGCGAGAGAACGAAGGCAGGTATGCTTCAGGATCTGTCGAACTCTATCACACGGTATATCTCCAACAATTTCACCGACGGGCCCAGGCAAGATGGCTTTGACGTGTTTCTTGGAACATACCTCCCTTCGGCGTCGAACATTGGGAGCACGCTATTGTTTGTGGATAGGAGACCTGTTCTCATCCAATCTATGCCCTATCTGCTTGCGGCCAGTGCCTTCATGGTCCTAGTTGCGACATTTAATAGACGTTTGCCAAACACAGCAACCCTCCCCTTACGGATATTTCTCATCTTCTGGTTTGTGGTGGGCATTTGGTGCCTCCAATTCATCTACTCACATGGCATGCTCTATGTACGTCACTCATCCGCATACACCTTGTCTCAGGGGCTTTGCTCCCATACTAACACGAAAATATATAGGTCAATTGGCCAAAATTGAACCCTCTCCCCTGGGCCACAGATGGTTATAACGAGGCGCTCGGTAAGGTGAGGAAAGATAGGGTTATTGGGAAATGGGTTGATCGGAGACACGAGCGTGGCGCGAGCAACGCGCGCTTAAGCTATCTAGAAGAGGGGAAAAAGAGAATTGAATAGGAAAATAAAGGACATGGGAGGGAGGGGCTCATTATTGCTGATTTTCTTTTTTTTTCTTTTTTTTTTTTTTTATCTTTTTTATTTTCGTAAAAGATCTGCTAGTGGGAGGGTTTATTGCGCGTGATAAACAGAAATCATTGTACCCTAATGGATGCTATTACTACCACTAATAGATATGAAGTAACTAGTCTTTATCAGCTACCTTTTCTAAGGAGAGGTGTTTTCTACCACGATATTCTTCTAATACTATGTACGAAGGTAGGTGTTGTGATGCTAAGACGGAACCGATTACTAAGTAATACGGCGAATAAAAACCCTCGGTTACACCTTCAACCTTCAAGTTTCTTTCAACATTTTCATAATGAATCACTATGACAACAGTCTAAACCCACTGCCTTAAATGGCCACTTCCTGGCTAGATAGTCTTGATTTCAAAATCTGCAATGAATTTCAAGGGATACATAATAAGTTTAATTTAGAACTTGTTGAGATATATTAAAAATTTTAAAAGATATATAATATTATAGATAGTTTCTAAGTCTTGATCTAAACTGCAACTATGATATATTGGGATTGTTACAATCTAGCCTCCACAAGCCTCATTGAGCTGCATGAGCTCATTGTTAGACTTACAAACCTCATACAAGCTCTTAAACCTTTACATAAATCTTAACTATAATGTTAGGACCTAGATGGGTGGTCGTAGGTGCTCGGGTTGGGATGCGGTTGTGACCGTACGATGGAGCTCCGGACTATGAGGTTCGTACAGGTTCGTGGTTCGTGTACGGGGTTCGTATTGTATGTAACTATTCTAGGCGTGTCCTATATACAACAAGTGTGTTGACCGATGAGGTTGCAAGAAGCATCCTCGTCGGTCTTCTTAAGGGGTTCGCGAGCCGCGAACCTTGGCGGTGCGAGCAAGGCTCGCTCCGCGGTCCGAGCTCTCGTGGTCCCGTTACATATAATATAAAACCCATAGGTCTTCGTGTAAGTCCTACCTAAGTTCACAAATCTCTATGCAGACCTCAACTATACTTACCTCTTAATGGACCTACAGATCTCATCACAAACTGTTATCATTTGTAGTATAGTCAACAAGTTCAAATATGCTTAATATGGTTTAAATATCTTAAGATGGTCAAACTGTAGGTTTAAAAACATCTTTTTCTTATGTATATAAACATGAAGTCTCTTTCTAGACCTCCTCTTCTCTTTAGCTTTAAATCGTTAAAGAAAAGTAGTTTTACTTTACTTTCCAAGCCCTGGAATCTACGTTTATTGTCATGAACGTAGGTTCCGGGTGCTTGGAAAGCAAGGTAGGACTATTTCTGTCACGAACGTAGATTCCAGGCGCTTGGAAAGCAAGATAGGACTACTTCTATTCGACGATTCAAAGCTAAAGAAGAGAGAAGGTATAGAAGGAGGCCTCGCGTTTATATATATAAGAAGAGGAAACTCTCGAACCTGCCATGAATTGTCATGAGCCATGTCAGCCGCGGTTGGGCCTACTGGCTATACTACGAGCGGTAGTGGTTCGCGGTTGGTCTGTCCGTAGATTCGTTGGGCAGCGTGGTTGAGGTCCACGTAGAGGCTTGCGTCATGGTTCGAGGGCTTTGTGCGAGGTTCGTGGGTCTGGCGATGAGCTCATGCGGCTCGATGCGGCTTGTGGAGGCTAGGTCGGAGGCGATCGGGGGCTTGGATCAGAGGTTCGTAACAATTTCTATTCGACAATTTAAAGTTAAAGAAGAGAGTAGGTATAGAAGGAGGCCTCGCGTTTATATACATAAGAAGAGGAAACTCTCGAACCCGCTACGAATCGTCACAAGCCATGCTAGCCGCGGTTAGGCCTGCTGGCTATACTACGAGCGGTAGTGGTTCACGGTTGGTCTGTCCATAGGTTTATTGGGTCTGTAGATTCGTTGGGCAGCGCAGTTGAGGTCTGCGTAGAGGCTTGCATCATGGTTAAGGCCCGTGTAGAGGTTCGAGGGCTTTGCGCAAGGTTCGTGGATCTGGCGATGAGTTCATGCGGCTCGATGCGGCTCGTGGAAGCTAGGTCAAAGGCTATTAGAGGCTCAGATCGGAGGTTTGTAACACTAAGTATCTGCAATTAATTACCTAAAGCCTGACATTTATTATTCTAACTATATTCTTGCAGTACAACTCAACTATACTTACAAAAAATCTCTTCCTGTGAGATTACTGACTAGATATTTTTGTCTCAGTAAATAATTAGATTTTGGTAATGCTTGCCTTCATATATGAGATGAATAAGGTGGGGTTGTCATTTGGATCAGCTGACTATCTATGGCTGCTTGAAATAGGTGGAAACGTGAATAAATTAACACTCTTTGTTTATTCTATTCTATTCTATTCAACTACCCATTCTATAATCAACTACCCATTCTATAATCAACTACCCATTTTGTAACCAACTACCCATTCTATAACCGACTACCCTTTCTATCCCTAATTTTAAACCCAAACTCCTACTTTTTTTTCTTTTTACAGGGCGATGGGTCCGACCACTAGGTTAAGTTCCGCGTCGTACACGTGGTAGATTTTAAAGTCGTCAGAGAACACAACGGAATAAAGCCAGGGCACGTCATCTAAGTTATCTAGTTAGTATCCAAAAACCTAGGATGAATAATAATAGGTGGTGTCTTGTCATACCTCTGGCCCTCTGGGGCTTGGACTGCCGGAAATCTAGCAGAACGTAGTCTCGTATTTCCTCGGATTTGATCCACTCAAAGTATCTGCCGCCTTCTCGAAACCTGGAGATGTGTTCGAGGAGCCTATCCCCATCTCTAACACACTCGATGGCCCATCTCTGACACCCGACCAGGAGGTCCACGCGACCACTCTTTTCCTTCCCCGACCATTCGGAAGTAAGGTATGTGCTTCCAAGTAAGGTGTAGCAAGCCCGACGGAACTCATCGCGATATTGGGCCTCTAACGGTCGCAGCTCAGCGCCAGGGCCCAATCCTTGTTTAGAACTCAGCGCAATTGGGTTGAATTCGTGAATCACAGCAAAGCATAGCTCCGTGAGAGAAGAAAACCTGTGCGATGGAAACGGTGGAACCTGGATGGACAACTCGTGTTCTACACATCTTGAAAAAATGGTCAGTTTATTGTGATAGCTGTGATTGGTAGTAGTCTCACCTTTGGTGCAGTTTTGAGGCGAAAATATACACCGGTTCAGGCTCCGGATCATCCGTCAGTTCTGCTTGGAGCCACCCTCGCCTGTAGCAGACATTGAGGGCGTCATTCGTCCGCCAATCGTCTTCTGACCGGTTGAAAGCAAGAACCTTCCGAAGGAATTGCGCGATACTGGGATCTTTCTTCCAGACTTCCCTCACTGGGAGACCACGCTGGAAAATACCATTATCGACCAGCATCTTCGTAAAATCGTTACTCTGGAGAAAACCGAGTGCAGCATCAAGGCTTATTTCGGCAGAATTCTTTCGAAACGGTCTCAATAACTAGATTAGAGAGCTCGATGAGTTACTGGAAAATAGATGTGAGAAAGTTGGCTGGTACTAACCTTTGAGGTTGCTAATCCATTTAGGACAATCGGTACTCCTGCCGGATGCCCATTGGTGATTTCCCAGACATAGTCTATTAACTCTGAAGATGGAAGGAAAGCTTGCTGGCCTTGACAATGATACTTGCAAGTTCGTTCCACTATATCGTCAAACTCGGTGCGATTGAAAAACAAAGCAAGATCGGGATTTTGGGGGGAGCGGCGAATGGAAATCCGCTGATTTGGTTGAAAAACAACCGGGACCGGCATTTCAACTTCGGGTATACTGGAGGGTGATCCATACGACGCGAATAGAGCGATCTTGAGAATTGATGTCGGTGTTATGCTCTTAATTAGGTCATTCCATAGGCTGGTATACCGATATGATGCCTGGGCTTCATCGATAATGATTAGTGCCCGTGCATCCCACCAACTGACTGCACTCAGGCACCTTCCAAAGAGGCGTCCGAGCAATTTGTCGAACTGGGAAACTTGATTAAGTTCTGGGGAATGGAAATCCATGGGCCAGCTGGCCCAAAGTACGGTTAGACTCGGCATTTCCTTTTTAACGTGTTCCTCGAGAAGTCTCGATAGTGTCGTTTTACCGCTGGCAGGAGTGCCTCGAATGTGAACCACCCCAACTTGTTGAATCCGTTTCCAGAGCGCAGCCACAGTGTGTTCGCGCGGACATCGAATAGGGTCCGAAAGTTGCCCAGTGTCGAACTTATGCGCAGGGCCTACCGGATGTCTGTCAGCAGTTTTTAAAGTACCTGATACATGGAAGTCATACTCAGAGCCATATTGTCTTCTGTATCCTTATGATCTTCTATATCCTTATGATGAAAGAGGGAATGTGTACAAAGCACGCATTCCATGTCCCCAGGGTTAACTCCGCTCAGCAGAATGTTATATTTTCCATGAAGACAGGCACATGGATAGTGATTCTCACCAACGACGGCGGCAATTGCTGTGCAAGGACCAGACATCATGAGCCGTGAGGGTGGTGGGTTCTTGATGCCAACGAAATAAGTCAGTGGTCGAATAGAGAGAAGATAGGGAAGCTTACTTGAACGAGAGCCATGATGGTATTAAATATTGGGTGTTTAACACTGCCCGGGGTCTTCCACGTAACTAGTATAACACCAGCGCAGTACCAATCTGATAAGTACTGTCTGAATGGCCTGATTCCGCAGTTCTCAGGGGCGTAATGGGAGGGAAGCTCAGAACACCAGCACAGTATCAATCTGATAAGTACTATCTGAGTGACCTGATTCCGCAGTTCTCAAGGGTGTGGTGGGAGGAGGGGCTCAGCTTATATACCTGATGGTGTAGCTGCACGGATGCTTAACTGCTCCACACAAGAGATCCAACCCACCAACACTATCCACACGATACTTACGAAGCCCGACTATACCACCAAGATTCCAGAATAATAAAGCCCGCTTTCAACACTATTCGGGGGGGCAGAGTATATATCCTGATGAGCGAGCGCTTTTCTGCGAGCTTCTTTCTTTCGCGTACGACCAACCAACCATCGGAACGTCTCATGCAAATTGTTCTTTGTTCAGAGAACCGCCTAGACTATCTTGATGACCTCTCCCCCAATCACGCCTTGTGAAGCTCCCGCCTCAGTGATCTCAGAGACCATACATACCGTAGGGCTCCCGTGCTGAAATGCGCATAGCCCTATCGGGCATATATATGTGAGTGTATTCCCAACTCGGGGTTCGCGCTAAGGCGGAGGAGGGGCTTCGAGGGTTGAATTGCCGGGGAGAGAAGAAGGTTTCGTGGTTGATAGAACGAAGATCTATCAACTGATCGTTGTGGAATCGTTGGTAGAGAGGGCGGGATAAAATCGAATTGGCAAGTGAAGCCTTGTTATATTTTGCTAGAGTTGATATTTTTTTTAGCACGCACACATACACATACACACACATACACATAGGGGAAAAGTCAGAGGAAGCCTGAAATTTATTTCTATTTTCTTCTCCTCTCTATAGGTATCCTGCTCTAAACGCTTTGTCTACAACGAGCCTTCTTGGAAAACAAAAAAAAGGGAATAATAATGGGGTATATATATAAGTGACAAGCTAAGATAACTGACTGGACTCGCTGTACTGAATATGGGAGAACGACGACACCTACGGTGAGGACTCGGGAATATGCGTGCGCGTATATAGTATATGGGGTTTTTGGCGAGGGGCGTTTTTGTTTGTGTATCGCCGGGTTTTTTGGTTGCGGGCCGGC